>PVJH01010742.1:0-72295 GCA_004026705.1 Nesogale talazaci
CCTCCTGATCCATCTGCATGAGCACAATGAAGAGTTCTGAAATTCCCATTCTTCTCTGTGATATCCATAGTTGCTTTTGATCCACATAGTCAAATGCCTTTGAATGATTATTAAAACCCAAATCAACAATTTTTCTGGTATGCCCTGCCTTGAGTCAAGTTTCACCTGACATTAGCAATGACAACCTCTGTTCCCCATCCTCTTCTGAATCCTGCTTGAATTGCCATCAACTCTCTGCCAGTGGACTGCTGCTACTATTATTGAATGATCTTTAGCAAAAAATTTACCTATATGCAGTTTTGATAATATTGTTAGATAATTCCTGCATTCTGTGTGGTCACCTTCGTTTGGAATGGGTACAAATATGAATCTCTTCCAATGGGATGGCCAGTTGGTTCAGGGAACACAATGAAGCTTGAAGGAGCAAGACCTGGGTTCTAGGGTGAAGGGGGTTTTCCAATGAGATCCTCATAAGACAGTCTTGTTACTGTGAAGAATGACTAGATGCATTGATGGGAAAACTTTTATTGATATAACTTTCCAGCTCTTTTTCTCACTAATGCAGTTTTACGTTCTCTAAAATTATCTTCACAATAAGCCCCAATGATTATCCTGTGTCCTTCAAGAAAATCTATGGGGACCACTTCTTTAGAATTCTGCCTACCCCTGCTCCCACCCCCACTTCACCTCCCACCAATAAAAAAAAAAGTCCCGTTATCCTCTGATCTAGTCTCTCAGAATTTAACTGATCCAGCAGATTTTCTCAAAAAACACTTTTGATTTGACTTTTTCTTGGAGACATTGTAAGTTGATGAGAAAACTTGTTTTCACTTCCACTTCAGATATACTGACTCAGAATCCACAATCTAATCAGACCGCCAGTGACTCCTAAGTGCACGTCATTGAACTGATCACAGCTGTGAAGAAAATCTGTGTCCCCTAACAAGGTCATATTTGTAGGTACATGGTTCAGGACTGAACAGAGGATTGGGAGGACATGGCTTAATCTGTAACACACACTCATCCCAGCCTCCCAGCAATCCTGTTGGCTTTACCATCAATGACGCCCTGGATCTGCCTTTTAATTTCCAATAGCTCCCCTGCTCCATGCCTCCCTCAAGCACCCACACCCCTTGTGAACAGCCTATCACTGAGTCCTGCTGCCTCAGGCCTCTCTTCCAAGGCTACAGTCTTCACAATATATAGGGGAAGGAGCAGTTCTAATGGCCTTTCTGCCTCTGCAGCCTGACAGTGCTTGCGCTGGACAATCATTCCAAGGATATTGGTATATAAACAGCCTTGGAGATGGAGACGTTATCATCTTCCAGACAAAGAGGACAAGTGAGTAAAGACATTTTCTTACTCAAGGGCATAGTTGGGCAGTTTTCCTTATAGTCCTTCATGAGCCTGGGGGTTTCCTAACCTCACAGTTGCAAGCTGTGACTCAGACCCACTGGATGTGCATCATGTTATTACCCATAAAGGCTTTGGAAGGGAAGAACACTGGATGTGGGTGAGAAGTCCAAACTGCCTGCTGTGCAGTATTAATAAAGTCCCTTTCCTCTGGCTGGAGTTCTCATCTCTCTCAGCCTCTAGGAAACGGTGGCAGGCCCATTTATTAGCTGGAAAGTGGATCCTTCCCAGTTTTTGACACATAGAAGCCAAAGTGATCATTTAATATTGAATCCTACTCCACACTCTGCAGGGAGGCCCATCTCATGAAGAGTAAAACCCAGAGAACTTACAATCGCCTGGATGTCTTGTGTGACTCCCACTCTACCCCGATCCCGTTACTTCTCTGACCGCTCCTCCCGTGCCTCTGGGCCACACCCCTGGCCCCAGCCACGTGGCCTCCTCGCACTTCACAGGCTCACTCAGCACATGCCATTTTAGGGTCCTCCCAGTTGTCCTTTCATTGTTTGGAAGGCTTCTCCACCCCCGCCCCTCCCTCGGGTCGTATTGCAGGGCTCACTTCCTCACTACTCGGGTCTTTGCCCAGGAGCCGTCATGCTGCCCATATAGAAAGTAACACTCCTCCAGCCACCACAGGTTCTCAGCGCTACCTCCCCAGCCATCAGACAGCAAAGGGCCACCTGCTCACCACGTGGTGCACAACTCCTTGTGCCAGTTCACCAGGCCTCACCATGACCATCAGCTTCAATGAGATTGACTTTGTCACAGCTCTACCGAGAACCCAGTCTCTCTGGGCTGTGGTGGGATGGGACAAGATCAATGGGAACCTGGCAACCATTCAAAGGAAATAGCTGTCTGTTCAGCCATAGACCAGCCCACAGAGCCCGGTCAGTCGTTGTAGCTGGTAGGTGTGGCAGGGTGAGTGACACTGGTTGGGGAAATGCCAGCACCCCCTGAGGAGCTGCAGGACTGTCTGAGGAGGGGGACCTGACTCAGGGCTAAGCTCTTAGCTGTCAGGTTTGGAAGAGGCTTAGACCACAGTAGCTTAGATAGGCAGAACGCACGTGGGCCCTTTCCCCAAGCCCTCCCACAGGCAGGGGACATCTGGGAGAGACAGCTTATTTTGTAACTGGTACATTTTCTACAGAAGCTTATATTCTTTTAAGTCTGGCTTTGAGCTTGGTGATTATGACAGGTCTGCTCCGCTATTTATACTTCTGATTATTTTTAGTGCTCTGCAATTAAATTTTCTTAAATGAAAACTTTAGGCCTAAGCATTCGATTGATCTGCAAGATTCTGCCATGTTTTCTTAAATGCAGTTTGTATATTTGGATTGCAAAAGCCTCAGGAAAGAGATGCATGGGTATTTGGCACCCAAGTGTCAAATTGTCTCCATGTCACCCACATGCTCAAGCTTGGGAGCACTTCCTTCCCTTCCTGCATTCTTGGCAACACCCTCCAGACCCTCATGAGCCGGGAGAGACAGTATGGCCATTGCAGTCTCCTGGCTGTAACTGGTCCCAGCCCCAGACTTCCAGGGCTACAAATGCTTCTGCTGAGCTCTGCTCCTCCAGTGTTGCTGCTGTGGTCAAGGCCATCTGTTCTCACCAGCCTGAGCCCTCCGTGCCTGCTGCTGTGGTGCAGTTGCTGGGAAGCACATTCCAGACAAAGCAGTCTCATCTCTTCCTGCCTGATATTGGGCATTGGCGGTGGTGTTCTATGAGGTTTGCCTTGGCAAAGTTTCAGACATAGACTGCCAGGGTATTCCTTTCCGGGCTGCCTGCATCTGGAAACTGCTGAGACTTGTCCACGGTGGGCGACCTTGCAAGCTCTTGGGATATCCTGGTGGTGCAGCTTGTGGCATGGCAGAAACACCCACGTCACCACCGTACGATACACTGACAGATGGGTGGCAGCATCCAGAATGAGATGAATCAAGTCTGAGAAGACCTCCCTCTAAACCATTTCTAGGTTTAATTCCTTGCAAGTGGAAGGTATTCACAGATGCCCTGCCTGAATAGACCTGGTCTCCTGTCTTCTCCATGGTTGTGCACACACGCCCCAGTGCTGGGAGCTGCTGGGTCTCCTGAGGCTGGCCTGCCTCATCCCTGCCCTTGGCCGCCATCATGCTGCTGTGCTAACCCTCCTGCTGCCTGCAGCATCAACAGCACTCTTTCCCACAGAGCTCCCGATTGCACCCCATCGGGAATCCCACTACCTCCATTCCTCCCACTTCCACTCCACATGCCCAATGCCAGCTGGGGTTCTACTTTGATGCCCCTAGAAATTTCTGGGAGAAACTGAGAGGGAGCTTCAAGTCTGCCTAGAGACACCTCCGAAGAAAGGTCTGGCAATCCATGTCTTAAATAACAATCTCGTACTCTAGCACACAGGGGATCTTTACAAGCCGAAATTAACTCCTATGGCAACTCTTTGGTTTTTAACTTCTGGGCTCACTGGTCTTCCTCTAAAGTCCTACCTGCCCTTAAATAAACTTATGCTGTTACCTCAACCTTCAGCCCTTCACACGCCCAGGCTTCCTCCCAGAAGGTCAAGGGGACATATCATGGGGGCTCACAGCACACCCACTGCCAACCCTTACTCGCCCACCCCCTTGCCGGGGCCACCATGCCACCAAGTCACCCCCCATGGCACTGTGGATGGTGGTCACAGGCAGCCCCTCCAAGGTGTTAGAAGCCCAAGGTTGCTGAGGAATTCTGGGTAAGCTCATGCTAGCCTGGCAACATGCTGGTCTCTCTCTCTCTCTCTCTCTCTCTCTCTCTCTCTCTCTTTCTTCTTTTCTGATTTAACTTGTTCCCTTCTTCCCTCAACACTGATGTGTCCTCTGGACCCTGGGAAGCAGCTCTAGGACCCTAGGGAGAGCCACACGCCTGGACTGAGTGGGATTGAGGAGGGAGAGAGAGTCCTGGGCCTTTGGTAGCACCCCGCTGGATCAGGCCTCCAGCTTTCCACAGGTGCCTCCAGAGAGCATGCCCAGGAGACACTCTCAAAGCTGGTTTGTGTTTCCTGCTCCTGGCAGGGCAGGCATCCTTCCTGGTGCCCTCAATTTCCTGCCTCTTCCTCTCTCATGCCTTTTCCTCACGCCTGTCCACAGTGGACTGAGGCACAGAAGGCTGCTTCTTCTTCTCCTCGCCCTCCCCTCCCCCGACCCCCCTCTTGACACTGTTTCAGCAAATACACTCTGAGCACTCACTTGGGGCAGGCTCCATGGTGCTTCCCTGCCACAGAGTCAAGCCTGACTTACAGTGACCTGATGGGACCAAGCAGAACTGTGGCAATTACAGCAGCAGCAGAGTCTCCCAGAAGCTGGCAAGCTGGAGCTGCCCCCCTTGCAGTTAACAGTCCAACTAGTCATCCGCCATGCCTCCAGGGTCAGGGGAAGCAGCAGACAGGAGGTTCAAGAAGCGCAAGGGTGAGTTCTGGCACATGGGCCAGAGCCAAAAGACCCTGTGGGGAGTTAACGCAAGGCACAAAAAGGGAAAGAACAAGCCCGTTGAACATACATGTCCAGAAACCAAGCCCTGGGCCCACAGTCAGTGCACTCAGCCCCTATCCAAAAGACTGCAGCTTCTGGTCCTGCTAGAGGCACCTTGGAAGAAAGGTCTGGCAATCTGCTTCTGAAAAGCCAGTCATCGCCGGCCTGCGGGATCAGTTCTACCCTGATGGTGCCAGGATCGACTACACAGCAGCTGGCTTCTGCAGCAAGGCCGGGGCCAGAGGGCTGCCACTCATGATCTCCTCTTGAAGAGTGAATCTGAGACTGTCATGCAGAGAACCGATTCGGAAGTTCAGAGAGACTGCACAGCAGGCTTAGAGTCACACAGCCAAGAATAAGCAGGCATGTGATTAACCAGAGGTTAAGCACTGAGACGTGAGGCTGAAGGAGGGTGACTGGTGGCCTAGCACAGACATCTCCCAAACTATAGACATGAAAATCAAAGAGATGTATCTGCCTCTAGCCACAGACTCCTTCAGCACTGACTCACCTAACAATATCTATGAGTCAAGGACCATAGGACAACTGTGTTAGAAAGACAGAAGGATGCCAACCAGATCTTAATGGGATCGGGTAAATACAGAGCCTGGTGTGGAAGCAATAGCACAATCCTTGACAAGACTGTACACTTCAGAACCAGTGTCCCATGAAGACTGGTGTATTGCGGAGGGTGTAATGTAAATGAATTTTACATTTTATGCTGTATGGGGAAAAAAATCTTTCCAACCCAATCAAATAAGCATGCAAAGAAAGATAAGTAAGGATTTGAGTGCAATGATGTTTATAATAGAAACGTGCAAATAACTAGATATGCCACTATACCAAGACAATAGAAAAGCATTTAAAGAGACAACATAAACACATATTTATTGACTTAGGAAAATGTACATGACTGGGAGAAATAAGCAGGTCTCAAAAATCTATGGATAGGCTGATTCCACATACTGAGGACAACTCACTCAATAAATATTTACTGAATGAATAGAAAATAAGTCTAGCTGAACAGATAACAGCAAATAAAATGTGGGAAGTCATTAGTTCTGAGTGATGGCATTATTTGGGGTTCTACATTCTTTTCTATATCTGCTTATCTAAACTATCTAATCTTTCATTGTGTAAGGAAAATGAATTACTTGCACCATAAAAAGGAATAAATAGGGAAATCTATCACAATGACTTACCAAGGTCAGTCTTCGAGCTAGGGACTTATAATTAAAAATGAGACCCCCGGTCAGAGCAAAACATTGTCTGCCGGGGTAATGTCACGGAGACGGATAAGGAAACACTCCTTCCATAGACAGTGGAGAGAGAGAAACTTTTCTTCAATGTCACATCTAGGCTTCCTAGTTATCTAACGATTTATAACACAGCACATTCGTTAAATATTAGTAAATAAAGATATCTACAATGTTGCAAAAGGGAAGAAAACAAGGCCTGTGTTTGCATGATACATAAAAATGACATGAAAACATTCCATGTATGCCAAGCAACTGAATAGTTGGAAAAACCTGCAAAACAAATGCCATTTGGATCCATTTCTGGAGTGCCTGATAACAGCCTCCATATTTCTCCCAGATGTCTCAGCCTATTGCAGAACGGGGCTTTGGACAACCAAGCCAGCGCTGGACCACAACGTAGCCAACTTCATCATCACCAACACCGGAAGCACATGCTGGACAAAGAACATGAGCAGCGCTCTGGTGGGCTTTCTCAGCCAAGTTATAATCCTCTGATTGTTCGTGTCATTAGGAAAATTCTGTTAACTTTGAAACTCTGGCATCTCTGATGGAGGCTATGTGTTAGCTCAGATCCTGCAGACCACAGGTGCTCTAGAGAACTGGGGAAGAGTGGGTTCTGGGTTCCTGGGACACCACCAACTAGAAGAATAGTGCCCATGTGGCCTCCTAGCAGTGTGGCTTCCACCTTCCTCACTTGCCTCACACACAGCATCTCTGGGAAGGCATTTTCAGTTGGCTGAAATGGTCAGTGAAGACATCCTGCAGGACTGAGCTAACCCTTGGCATATTGATAAAAGAGGCAAGAATGCCAGGGGCCTGGCCATGTTGGCCCCCTCCAAAGGCCTGTGTGGCAGTATCTGGAACAAGCATAGAGGTCACAGCTGTCCCCTTGAAGAAGTATAAGACACAATCACTCCTGGAACATGAAATTTCAGGAATGGATCTGTCCTCGATCAAACATGGCATCCCTGAAGCTGGCATAATGGTTTGATCCATGGTCCTCATTAGTCATTCAAAAAAAGAAAAATCCACAACCATACAGTCGATGCTGAGTCAAATCAGCCCGATAGAACAGAGACGGAATTGGCCCTGCGAGTTCCACACCTGGAACTCGTCGTGGGAGTTCAAACCCCCATCTCTCTCCCTCGGAGTGGCTGGTGTCTTCGACTCGTCACCTTAGAGTTCGCAGCCCAACTTGAAACCACTACTCCACCACGACTCCTTCAGGCAGTCACCGGTGCTTAGTGAGTAGACAAATGCATCAAATAACAAACGTCTATCTTGTGCGGTTGCATCTTACACCAAAGTTACATTGTAAGCCAGCCTGAGCGGTGACAATCCCGGCTGGCTGGAGTCGCATCTCTGGAGATGAACCAGAGAATGGCGTTCATTAGCTCATAAAGACCTGCGCGGATGCAGTCTCACGCCTGCGGGTCAAGTGTCCCCACAAAGGAGCACACTCAACATCCGAGGGCCTCAGATCAGTGGTGTCGTGGGCTCAGGTCACTAGGTGTGCTAACTCACCCACCCCATCACCTTTCATTCATATCAGCCCATGCAAAATGTGTACTATCAGTGTGATAAATATAAATGATATAATATGTGAATGTTATGGAATAATTTATGATAAGTATAAAATTGCCCAAGTATAGCACTTCTTAGAATCTATGAATACTAATGACAAAGTTGTAAAATTGTTTCCACAGTGAATTACATTATGGGTTACAATCTTACATTATTAGTTACAGTATTGGCAGTAACTGAGTAGAAGGGTTTTTTCCTCCTTTCTCCTATAATTATGATGTCACTCACAAAAGAAGAAAAAAGTTACTCATACAGGGTCACAGAGACTAACTGCCACAAGTTGCAACTCAAACACCAGAAGTTTTGCCCAAATCAGTGACTCTAAAACCGCTGGCTAATCGAGAGCCTGGTTTTGTGTATGTCTGCCTGTGTGTGTGTCTTTGTACATCTAAATAAAAGGATAAAGCAGAAAACAACAAGCAAACAAACAAACACAAAACCATTGGCAGCAAGGAAAACACCGTGCCTGTCTGGGGCCCGTGGGGATAAAGCCATGTGATCTGAAGTTTCACTGTCATAGGGCAGAAGGTCAGCTCCACCGGGGAGTGTTGAAGCCCTGGTCGCATGGTGGTTACACTCTGGGTGCTAAATGCAAGGTCTGTGGTGTGAAGCTGCTAGCTGCTCCCCTGGAGAAAAAGGAGGCCTTCTACTCCTAGACAGAGTTATAGTCTGGGAAATCGCAAAGGCAGTGTCCCCCTGCCCTGCAGGGCCTCTGTGAGTTGGCACTGATGCCATGGCAGTGAGTTCGATTTTTGTTTGCTTTTAACGGAGAGAGCATTCAGAAAGAGAATTGGCACAGAGTTTCGGCATTGCATGTGCATACATTGACACATGTAAGCTGTAGTTAGGGAGAATGGCTTTGCTGGAGGAAACTGTCATAGCTAAGGCCTGCTGAAACCTGGTAAGCACATTGTATAGACAGTCCTGTGCTGACCCCCCCTCTGACAGTATCCCTATATATCCTGTACTCAGTGACACATTGCCTCAGATTTTATGCCTCAGACACAGGTGGTGCCCTAGGCCTTTTCCCAAGACATCTCTGTATCGGCCTCTATTGTTCTCTTAGCACTGAGTGTACTGCTTGAAACACCCAGGGACTGACTCTCCTTAGATGTATAACAACTACTGACCGTTTCCAACAAAAGACTAGATCATACAAGTTTTAAGTCTATATAATCTTCTCCAGCCTCTCCTAAGTCATTAAGCACTTTCCCAGATGGCAATGAGAAGTAAATAACAAATCAAGCATCACCAGCTGGTGAGAGTCTGTCGAGGGGCATGACCCTTCAGGGCCGAGGACCATCCCTGGTTCGCAAGCCCGAGTCTGCTCTGAGAGGTGGCAAAGCCAGGGCACCAGGGGCCCTCAGCTGCGGTCAGAGAGGGTGTCTGACCAGGGAGGCCTCCACGCCTGCAGAAGGCGATGTCCACTTAACAATTGCCCGAGGAGGAGGCCAGACTTCCCTGTGAGAGTATTCACATACCAAAGAAAGTCTGCTAAGTATTTTTAAATCCTGGCTTTGAATTTTTCATAAGATTATTTTAGATCTGTGGGAGGAAGGAAATTATGAAATTTTTACCAAGAGTATTTTCTTGAGATTTAATTTGCATGCCCAAAAGGAATAAAACAAAATATCTCACAGTGTAAAAGGAAAAAAACTCCTGCAGTTTTCTTTAATGTCATTGGTCAACTTTCTTCATCTCCTCATGAATAGCACACTCTCACTAACACCCAGGGACCCAAAGGAATCCCGCTGAGAAGCCACAGAATTTCCATGTGGATTTAACTCCTCCACGGGGAGCTCTTTTTTTGCAAGAACATGTCAACTATATTGAATTTCAGCATACCAGCTCTGGCTCCTGAATCATCACACTTTTACTAATATTAGCAGTTGCATGAATGAACATATTATTAAATCTTGGACTAGATCAAACAGGCCGTACCGTTAAGACTAAGCTGTCAACATTTGAGACCATCGTCACCACCATTCTGAAATGTGGAGGTTGGCACTTTTCTAAAACATTTTGTTGTTTTTGTTTAACAGAGACCCTCACCAGTGAGTGAGAACATCAACCAAATTACCCAGAGGTGGGGCCAATGTGCGTTCCAGGTCAACATCGAGTCCTTCTCCCTCTGAAATCCTCAGGGCCTCTTCTCTCCACTGGCATGCGAAGCACTAGTCAGCACCCACACCATGTGGCAAAGGACTGTGTCCAGCGTCCTCTTGCTCACACTTGAGAAAAGCGTGTCAGGTAGAACAGGAAATGGGCTTCCTCGTAGTTTCACCTCATTCACATTGTGTTCTTAATTACACGATTGGATTTGTGGGGCCAAGATGAACATAAGGGAATGGAGATAGAGCCCTGTGTCCCCACGCCTGGTGACTATGAGCTGCCTGGAAGGGCCAAAAGGTAAGGAGCTTCAGGGTGCAGCAGGCCCAGGTTAGAGAACCTGGGGAAATCCAGCCAGAGGCTGGATTAATACCACGGTCAGGAAGGTCATCAGAGAGCAAGCATCTGATGGGCAAAGACCATGAAAGGGTGAATCAATCATCCAGAGTGAGGTGAGGGGCAATATTAGTCTGTGCATGTGGCTTTCTGCCAAGACGAGGCCCACCCGATGGACGCTGGGAGCCTGATGGACAAGGACTCATGGAGCACAGTTCTCAGAGATGTCAGTCAAGAACTTCTCCATTGGAGAAGCAGCGTTGTCTTCAATGCTGCTTTCTCCTGGGGCCCCAGACCCTCGGCTGGTTGTACAACACTCATCATTGGCCGCCACCACCTCTTCCCACGCCTTGACCCTGGGGCAGAGGAAATGGAAGCAGCTCCATGTCTTCTGCGTGTTTATAAAATGTCTCCATTTCTAAATGTCTCCAATAGACTAATTGAAGGGGATAATTAACCAGGCTAAGTAGCAAGTGTGGGTTCTCTACATAGGTAGGAAATGAATTCATTTTAGAGTTTGGTAAATTCTCAGCACCCAGTAAACAGCATGGGTTTGCAGAGCGCAAATTCCATATGTTTTAGGATGTACTGTGAAAGGGCAGCACCACACTAAATAGAAAGGGCTGGAAACCTGATCTTCTTGACCAGAAATTGACCCCTGTTTTTCAAGTCACACATATGCTCTAAGTCCTTGCTCCCGGATGAAGAGCTTACCTGTGTTAGTAAAGTATTGAAGAGGTCTGGGACTTAGAGGGCGCCTCCATCTCAGAGAGGATTTCTAAAGAAGAAGCTTCCAAGAGTTCTTAGAGAAACACCCTCCTTGCTGCCTCATGCTACTGAGTTTTGAGTGAGGTTTTTGATAGGATCCCAATGTCCAGAGGTGGGTTTACACTGATACCTACCATCTCCCACCTTACAAGATTCGAACTTCCCCTGGAGAGGGCTCTCCCGATGGCACTGTTAAGAGTGAAAACCAAGATCAGAAGAATCCTCTGCTTGCATTAAGAAAGATGACTTCCAGTGAGTAGCTCATTCTTTAGTTTTGGCCCTATGAATAAGCAAGAGAACTACATATTAATGGATGAAATGCTCTTTCATGTGATTCTGCTGGGGGTTTTCTGTTTGTCTGTTTGCCTGTTTCATGTCATTTTCTATGTTGATTTCATTTTGTTTATGGGTTTTCTTATTTTTTCCCTCATTGATGTTATTTTAGTGTTTACTAAATCCTTAAGATTTTCCTCTCTTTTTAATCTTCATGAGAAGGTTAATTGATTTTATTTGAAGATAGCATGCAATTTATTATTTTCCTCTTTTAAAATCATTTTATTGGGGGCTCATACAACTCATCACAATCCATGCATTCATCCATGTGTCACGCACATTTGTACATTTGTTGCCATCGTCATTCTCAAAACATTTGCTTTCTACCTGAGTCCATGGTATCAGCTCTCAATTTTCCCCTCCTGCCCCAATCCCCTTGCCATGATAATGATATGATAATTTATAAATTATTATTTTGTCATATCTTATACTGTATGATGTCTCCCTTCACCCACTTTTCTTTCATCCATCCCCCAGGTGACTATATTTTCTTCTGAAGTTTAAACAACAATTTTGTCTTAAAATAAACTTGGCTGCTCCAATTGGAAACTCTGTAACCACACTGCTCCAATTTATTCCCTCTTTCTCTGCTTTATAATTATCTTCATTTATAAATTGATATCTCTGGTTTCCTATTTTTAGACTCCATCTATAGCTGGGTTAGCTACTGGATGGTGTTGTGCTGCATGTTCAGCTCAGGGTATCGATGCTTTTCGATGAAAAAAAAATCCTTAATATGATTGATTTAGTTTTCACAAATTCCTTACAGTTTTGTTTATCTGGAACTATCTTAATTTTGCTGTTGCATTTGAGAAACAATTTGCTGAATATAATATTCTTGGCTAACTTTTTTTTTTTCCTTTCAGAGTTTTATAAGTCATCCTTCTTGGCTACCTGTTTTCTCTAGACAAGTCAGAAATTAGTCTTACTAGTTTTCCTTTATAGGTTAATTGTGTGTGTGTTTTGTTGTTTGTTTGCAAACTAATCTTGAGATTCTTAGTGTTTGGTGTTTTGATTATGAGGCATCTTGGTGGTTGTCTTTGGGGTTTAGAGTAATCTGAGCGTCTTGATGGATAGATTCTCATCTTTCATGTCATTAAAGAAGTTTCCTTGTCTTTCATTTTTATATTTTGTTTTTGAATTTTCTTGACCCACAGCTCTTTCTCTTGATGAGCACCACATCATTCTTATGCTTTCTTATTATTTTGTTGTTGTTCTTGTTTTCAGACTGTTCTTCTAGCAGATTAGCATTGAGAGGTTAGTCTTCAATCTCACTAATTCTATCTGCCATTGATTCAATTATAATCCTTTTGCCTTTTCAGTGCATTATTTCTGAAATCTTAGTATTAACCTTCCAGATTTTTGTTGGCTGTTTGTGCGGCTTCCTACTCTTTTATGTATTTTGCCAATTTTCTCCCTTAGAATATGTACCTGACAGCGGCAGTTTTCCATGAGCAAGGCTGTGCCTCCTACTCCCACCAGAGGGCAGTGATGCAAAAACCAAAAGGAATATGTACCTGAATAATTCTAAAGTTTTGGCTGTTTCCTTGATTCTGTCTGTAATTTTCATATCATTTTCCAACCAGTCATGGGAAGCTATGTATCCACATTTTGAATTACTTATCAGGTAGTTTCAATGCCATTTCTTCCTCAGGAATTTTTTGGCTCTGAATTTTCATCACTTTTTGAACTACCCTGTCATGTTTTTCTATGCATAATGAAATTACTTATTGTCTCCAAGCTATAATTAATTATGTTTTAATTAATTGAGGTAAATGAAACTGCAGCTTCATCTTCACAAGGAGGAAGGGTAATTAAGTATGGGAACCCAAGGATGCAAGGATCACAGAGGGAGGTGCCAGGCACAAGAACGTTCTGTCAGACTGAGGGGATCATTTCCTCGTCCAATGTGAACAACCACAGGGAGAGACTCTTCTTCAGCAAGAACTTCTACTAAGCAGCAGTCAAGAGAAGAAGCGACAGAGATAGACCCAAAGAAAATCCAGACAGGGGACTTTAAAATAACCGTGACTAATTCTGAAAGAGAAGAAGAAATGAATATGGACATAGAGAATTGCTGCAGAAAGTGGGTCTTTAAAACTAACCCAAAGAAGCATTTTAGAATTGAAATATATGTTAAATTAAGATTTCATCAGATGTAGTGAATAGCAAATCGGAAACATCAGACAACAAGGTAAATGGATGGCCACATGAGAATGTAGAGCGGAAAAGCGTGAAAAGAAGAGAAAAGAACACAAGAAAACAGCCAAAGGTTCTAAGAAATATGCTATTATAATCACATTTCGTTTTAATGTCTCTCAGGCTCCAACCTTTTCGCTTACTGAGTGAGCAAGTGATGTGCTTGGTAAGTGATCAAATCCCTCTAGCTTCAATTTCTGCATTTTTACATTTGGAAAGATAAGCTAACACCAGAGTCTTCTATTTTGAAATGGTATCTGTGTGCATTCCTCTAACCCAACAAGACATTTCACTTGACACAGGAACCTGGAACACAGACCTCTGATACTGCATTTTCAGGCTCACAGGTCTTAAAAGCAATAAAAAATATGAGAAGACAAGAATCTAGACATGTGGAAGAGTATTCCTGTCTCCTGGGTCGGTAGATGAGAGCTGGTAGAAGATGGGAAACGGAAGCGGAAATAAATAATTCAGGTGAAGACAGAGCAACATGAAAACTTCCACATCTTTACCAGAGCAAGCACCATCACACACTAGCACTAGAAATTAAGCAAAACCTTAACTGTCATTTTGCTATTCTTTTGAAATAATCTTATTGCTCTTACAAAATAATCCTACAGCTCTTACAAAATTCCATACGTCAGTTGTATCAAGTATATTTTTTACATATGTTGCCATCATCACTTCAAAATCATTTTCTATTTCAGCCCTTGGTATAAGCTCCTCTTTTCCCCTTCCTCCTCCACCCTCCCACCCTCAAGAATTCTTGACCAATTATATATTGTTATTATTATTTCATATCTTATACTGCCCATTGTTTCCCTTCACCCACATTTCTGTTATTCACCCCCTTCAGGGGTATGACTATATATTCAATCTTGTGATGGGTTCCCCCTTCCCCTTCTTGGACATCCCCCCTACCCTAATGAGATCGCTATTCCCAGTACTGTTCCTGAAGGTAGTTATCTGTCCTGGATTCCATGTCTCAAGAGTTCTTATCTGTAGGGATGCCTATTCTCAGGTCTAACCAGATTTATAAGATAGAACTGGGTCATGGCAGGGAGGGGAGGAAGCATTCAGGAACCAGAGGAAGATGTGTGTTTCATCAGTGCTGTACTACAGCACCTTGGTGGGAATCATCCCTTCCTTATAACCCTTCTGTGAAGGAATATCCAAACATCTACCGATGGGCTTTGGGTCTCCACTGCCATTTTAATAACAACTCATAGCAACCCTATATAGAGTTTCCAAGGTTGGAGATCTTTGTAGCCACAGACAGCCCCATCTTTCCCTCAAGAGTTGAGTGCTGAGTTTGGTCACTGACTTTGCAGTTAGCAGTCCACTATGTACCCTAAAGTCCCACCATTACTGAGAGGTCACATGACGTTAGCTCAGCATGTAGAACTGCTTCTCATGGGCATTATCCAGTGATGACTGCTGACAATGGACAACCCACACTGTGACAATCTCGAATGTCCATAAATCTAGGTCCTGCACTCTGTTCATCCCCTGCCCCCTTCCAATACTCTCCATTTGGAAAACCGCATTCATCAAGACATAATTTTTAAATTATGCGAAATTTAAAACTATAGCAAAATACATCGTTTTTGACTTATGACATTAGAATCATGGAAAATTACACTGACAACCATCTTTTGGGGTGTTTGTTTTTACAGTTCATCATTAGTAATATGTTTCAACATATAACTTGTACATGTCATAGTTCTCAGACATTCACTTCCTGATATTCAAAGATCAGATTTATAAAGAGACTAATAACCTAAAGCAATCAATAATGTAAACTAAAAAAAAAGTACGATTTATGTCAAAATTATAATGGGGTCACTGAAACAGAACCTTGTCACAAATCAGGTACTACCTGCAATTCCAACATTGATGAATTCTAATCATAAGTATATTAATTGTTTGTTATGAGACTGACACTACTATGTAATGAGTACATACTCTATGCAGGGACTGGTCTTAATATTTCACATGTATATCAACTTATTTATCATGACAACTTTCTAAGATAGCAGTAGCTACATTTCTTCCTCAAGGCCAGTAGCCAACAAGAAAGTTCTTCATCCATTCTAAAGTGCTATCCAAGGGACAGGCGAAATATCTGTTGACTGCTCGCTATATATCTGGAACCTCTTATAGCTGTCAAGTCACATACAAGCAGCATCTTTAGTTGTTTTCATTTACAAATGTAAGTATGCCCTTAGCCATTGCTACCTCACAGGGCTTCTATGGATTTTAAAGACGTTGATCACACCAAGTGTCCATCACGGTGATCACCACACTGTCAACACTTTCTTTTCATTTATGTAACAAGAGAGAGCTCATTTTAAAAAAATGGAAGATCAGAAAATTAAAGTAATGTAATTCATGCAGAGAACACCTTCCTTGTTGCACTTGTTTATGTCTTAGATGCATTCAGTATAAATAATAAATGTGCCTGTCTCCATTTAGGGTTAGAGTTGCAAGACTGGATGACGGAGCCCGCTGAGGCAGAGACCCTCGGAACCATGATCTCAATAGGACCCATCTGTATCAGACCCATCTGAAGATGATGTGGGCCCTAAAACAGCCTCCCCTTGTGACCAAACAGAAATCCATCGGGCCTCAAATGAAGCCTCGGATTCATTCTAAAGTCACTGCATAGGTGTAAGATAAGCATAGCTTGGAACCTGAGGAGAGCAGTTAGGAAATGTTAGATTTATTTCCCAGGTTCCCTGAGATTCAGGATCAGAAAGCTTCAGGGACATCCAGCTACCACAAGAGATTTCCCCAAGTTGACGCCACCCAGAGGCTGCAGTTGCCTAGAGCTCAGACACCAGCAGAGCGCCTGCCCCAGGCAGGCCAGGCCATGGGGACAGGCAAGCATAACGGAGTCATTGCAGGGTTTGAGGGGGAAAGTCAGAAAGTTCAGACAGAAGCAATCTGCATCTGAGTCTCCTTCTCTTCCTATTAGATGTAATCTCATTTTAAACTTGGCCTCAAGGTTTCCAGAAACCTTGTATTTAGATCTGGGGAGAGAGAGAGAGAGAGAATTTAAACCAAAAAATCTTTTTGAGGAAATGGAGCTGTGTACCTCAGAGTCTACTCTATGCCAGGCCAGAGAGGGCAATGGTATTCTGATGGGAAGGACCCACACTGTTCCTAAAGAGGTTGAGAGATAAACACCCCTGCTCCAGACTCCTGGCTGGTAGGTAAAATGATGCCAAGTCAAGACTGCCTGACACCTAAGCTTCGGAATGTTCAGTGCCTTACATTTTGACTCTGTTCCAATTATTGAGTGGCCACCCTAACCCAGATACGGCAAAAGAACCTGTATGGACATTTACCATACGCCCCATGACTTCCTTGTGACTAGGGGAAAAGATTCATTAGACTAGATATTCATCCAGATGTTGTTTTTATCTATTTGCTTATTTTAAATACATGACTGTAGAAACCTCTACTGGCAAGGATGAAAGGAGTTGGCAGCTGCCTTCAACTCTGTGTCTTAGGATTCCAGGATTCTGAGACAGTGACTCATGAAATAGTTGTTACTCCTTGGACTGATAACAACCAGGCCAGCAGTTTAAACTGCCAGCCCATCCAAGGGAGAAAGACAGGGCTGCCTAGTCCCATAAACAGTTCCTGTACACAGACACTCACGTGGATGCTCCTGTGACTCAGCTGGAGCCTGATATGCCTTTAAGAGCCTAGAGCAGGTGTGCTCACACTTTTTCAGCATGCAATACTTATAAAATGATCACGTCAAAATTATCTATCAACTACAAACATGCAAAACATTTGTTCATTTTATTTATTACATTATTCACGAATGCATTGAGAATGTACATATGTACAATGTCATGTTTACCTTGCATAACACATTAGTCCATGTTGCACAACACAGCACAATTAACTATGTGTATCTTTTGTCATGACCTGAGTTGACTCTGATGACTTGCACTGAATGGAATGAGGCAGGGATGCATAGTCCGGACAGTAGCAGCTGACAGCCAGCCTCAAGCACACTTCCAAATGATCACCAGTCATGGTAGAATGGTGCTTGGACTTCATGAAATTTATGTGGGAAGAGGCTGACTCACATCAATAAGTGGAGACAAATAATGCAGTCAGCGAGGTAGCATATTTTCTCATGTTTGGGTACTTGCCCTCTGCAAGTGAGTTCCAGAATTGTTCATGTGCACTGGGCTTGAGCTGAATATTGGCTTGTAGTGTCAAAATCTCCCATTCCGTATGAAAGTTATACGCTTTTGTCTTCTGACTTGGTTCAACTCCCCCACTCATTTTAATACCCTTTCTTACATGTAAGAAAAAAAAACAAGGTTTAAAAGTTGGCAATAACTTAGTGTGTCTGTTTTGCTGCATTTAAGCAGTTGTTTGCGTATGTGTTTGACACCTAGGCTTGCATCTGACTGGCTGCGCTGTATATCAGTTAAATGACGGGATTGATGATAGGCTTACGTCTATCTTTTTTAAGCCATGATATCTACCCACCCTATACTTGGGAACTAGTAGATGGGGATCGACATATTTAGCATCGTTGGCCTACATTCACTCGAGGCAGCGCCAGCCCTGGACCATACTTCCAGTGCACACATGTGGTCCAGGGGGAACCTGGATGGAGCCACACAGCCCCTCCCAGCAGAAAATGATCTCAAAAGCCTCTCTACTTCCACAGAGTCAGCAGTCATTTTCAGACACCAAGGACCTCATGACTTTCTAGAATTCACAAGTATATAATTTTAACCTACACTTTCTCCAAGCATATAATTTTAACCTACACAGTTCTACCCTACCTCACGTGTCCCTGGGCATCAGCATTAAGCTGAGGGTCATGAGCTTTAGAAGAAAGTGAAGGCTCTAAATCTCTGATTCACAGAGAACTGTGCCATAGCCATGCAAAAGGAGTGGTGTTCTCCACATTGATCTGTAAGCTTGCTGCCGTCGTTGGGGGGGGTCAAGTTGATTTGGACTCACACTTGCCCTACATGCAACAGAATGAATGCTGCCAGGCCGAGTGATTCTCAAGTTAATAGCAATGTTTGAACCGACGGTTACCGCTGCTGTCAATCCATCTGCTGTAGGGGCTTCTTTTCCATGGACCCTCTCCTTTATCAACATATTGTTCTTCTCCAGGAATCCATCCCTCCTGATAACATGCTAAAACTACCTGAGACGAAGTCTCACTTCCTGTCCTCATGTCTAAGGATCATCTGGCTGTACTTCTTCCAAGATAGACCTGTTTATTCTTCTGGCAATCCATGGTATACTCAATCTTCCTTGCCAACACCACCATTTAGATACAGCAACCCTTACTCGGTCCTTCTTGTCCTGCTGCTTTTGCACACATTTGAGGCCATTAAAAATACCATGCTTGGATGAAATAATTGCAATCATTGGAAAATGTGTGGAAAAAGTTCCTACTTTACCATGCAGGCAGTTGCCATACACTGGCGTCAGTCAATATCAATGGACTGTAGTTCTATTAGTTAAGAAAGAACTGTTTTAGGAGCTGAGCCCCGGTGGCATAAGTGGTTGAGTGCAGGACAGCGGCCCGCGGACTTGGCAGTTCAAATCCGGTGGCAGCTCTCAGGAGCAGCACCGAGTAGCTCCCACAACCACCAGAGGACAGTGATACCCGCCCCCCCTCAAAAGAAAAAGAACTGTTTTAGTACAGAAATAGAAACGACTGCCCCAACGATGTTGAATAGAGAGCACGGAAAGTGAACCCAGAGAGATCTAGTCACAAAAGAAAAGACTATTATCTTTCAGTACATTAAAAGTAAAAACTTTTCTTTATCAATTTATAATTCAAGTAGAAGTAAGAGGAAGTAAGAATATGTGACAATTCAGAGAAGAAATTTATAACATGGATGATCAAAAAAGAATTAATACCACAACTCATAGGAAAATACCTAGAAAAGAAGAACTTACAAAACAGAGCATCTAACACCCTCCTTAAAAAGCGACTACAACAACAGACGTGACCAGGCATATTTCACAGCAGAGAGACACTCATAGCCAATTACATGTGAAGAAATACCTAGCTTCAGTGGGAATCAGAAAATCAAAAATCAAGACCATCACATTTCATTGTAGATTCATTCGATTGCAAAAATAGGAAATTTTATAATATTGACAATATATTATTGGATAATAATAGAACACGCTATGAAATATAAATATTTTATACATTGCCATAGAAATGAAAACTATACAACTATTTTTTAAAATAAGCTAATATGTTCTTCTAAATTTGAACAGTCCCATTTCCAGAGGCAATGGATAAACAGAGTAGGAATAGTTTGCATGCTAGAATCTGGTAGAGATACATATAGTCATATCTTAATAATGACTGAAGGAAATGTCAAAAGGTAACACTCCAGTAATATATCTTATTATAAATTTCAAAATAAGTAGCACTAAACTGTTTTTAATTACTTTATTTTTACATGTGGCTACAAAACTTAGAAAACAAAAGAGGAAATGATCATCTCAAACCATAGTCATCTCCATGGATTGGGTTTGTAGATAGAGAAGATGGAAATAGCTATAAATTACTGGTATTATGCTGTTTTTGAATTATGAGTACATTGTGGGGCAAAGATGAGGATTTCTACTCTCATAAATAGCAAGAATCAGGGCTGAGCCCCAGTGGCTTAAGTGGTTGAGTGCAGGACTGCGGCCCGCGGGCTTGGTGGTTCAAATCCAGCGGCGGCTCTCAAGAGCGGCGCTGGGTAGCGCCCATGACCACCAGAGGCAGTGATGCCAAAAAACAAAACAAAACAAAAAATAGCAAGTCTCATGGAACTTCCATGTAGCAGTTCCACCCTTTTCTATGGGGTCACTATGAGTCAGAAAGAACTCAATGGCAGTGAAAAGTAGTGTCTGTGTAAGTTCATAAAAGACAAAACAGGCTAATAATAATAATAATATGTCATAAGAAGAACTATCACTAATCTAATTCTCAGAGTCCATAAAAACAATCTGAGATATATGTGCAACTAAACATTAGTTGTCAAAATGCCGACATCTATGTACGGTATCTCTGGGAATACTCTGTTTACTCCACACAGGTGTAGATTGGAGATTTGTAGTAAGAAGGGTCCATTGATGACTTTGTACCTGAACATGGACAGCAAAGAGATGTGCAGCCTCCATCTCTTAAGGCTCTGGCTATGTTACTTTGTCATGTCTGTAGCAAATACCAATCTTCAATCTCAGAATTCAAACATCTTCCCCACACCGTTTTCCTAGCAGTCACTAAAGACAGAACCACAGACAGTTCAGGAAAGAAAACTTCCAGGAATCACAGAGAAGTAGAGTCTGCTGATGGACTGAGATAGAAAACCACACAGCTACCATGGTGGCTCACCTGGTAGATATAACCCTGAACACACCTCTCTGCCTTCTTGGGTCCCGAGAGACAAAATCAGGTGGGGCAACAGCATATTTAACATGACACATGGGAAATATGCTATGCTGTGAGGTGTGGAGGCTGGAAATAAAAACCAATTTCCAAAGAAATTTTTCTGTTCATGGGTGACTGGGTCATTTGAGATCCCTGAGGAAATTGCATGCTCACACGTCTGGAAGGAAATGTGATTCCTCCAACGTCCCCTGAACACTCACTGCGAGCAACGCCTTCGCTGGGCTGGTGGCTGTCAAAGCAGACCCAGGGCTGTGGTTAATGTTAACAGACTCCACCTCTCCACCTGCACCCACAGGACCCCAAAGGCAGAGTCACAGATCAGAACAGGCAGAACAAGGGTTCAGAGGGGAAGACACTAATGATTCTTTGCTTGGGTTCAAGGAGACTGAAATCTAAGCTATTTGGGAAGGACATTAGAATTGTAAGGGCCATAAAGGGAAAGCAAGGAATTAGAAGGAAGGAGAGAATCTTGCCCTGGAAATCTCATAAGTGTCATGGGAAATTTTTAGTATTTTTTTTACCTCATCCAAAGTTGCTGTTAATATGCTAGTTCTCAATTCATGGTGAACCCACGGACAAGAGAAGGACTTGTTGCTTGGTCCTGTGCCGTCCATATTCGGTCTGGAGGGATTTCATCAGTTGACTGTCAGCTATAGATCCTAAACTCTTTCTCCTAAGTCCATCTGAGGCTAGCAGCTCCACCACAACTGGTAGCTTCTCAGTACATGCTGATCTCCCCCTAGTCAATGTCCCCAGTCCCAGGGAATCAAAAGAAAGCAACAGGAAACATGCCAAGGAGAGGTGTGCCAGGAGACACTGGACAGGCACAGCGACAGAGCGAGGCCTTGCTAGTCAGGGAGTAATGCTTTGGCACTCCCTCTGCAGCATCAGGAAAACCAGGGCTGGGCTCATCCCTCCCTAGGCTAGGATGTCCCCACCCGGAGATGCACACCCAAAATGGGCACCCAGCAGTCCTTCTCTCTTAGAAGTGAACGAAAGATGAGCTCAGAAAGAGAGGCAGGATCACAAGAACATAACAACAAATTACTCATTCTCCATTGCTCTTATGCAAGGGACCAGAGAGTACTGGACAGAGGAGTCGAGAAGGGTGGAGAAGAAATTTAAGTACTTTCTGGGCCACATTCATCTTAAGCTCTTGTGGATGTTGGGGGGGTTAACTTCCTCTCTCAAATGCAACCTGGTCTCCTCCAGGAAAGTATAGAAGGAGCGAGAAGAAAGCTGAGAGGAAAGAAGCCTTCACCGGTCTGTCCCTTCTACACACCAGTCTCTGGAGTCTACCAGAAGCCCCCCTCCTTCTCTCCAGAGCTTGTCTCTGTGCATCTGCGCTGCCCACTTCAGCTTGAAGGCTGAGCCCTGATACTCTTCGTGGAGTCTCTCCTGGTGCCGCACGGAGTTCTTGGGGCCCCAGAGGTGCACAGGAATAGTGGGTGTGGCAGAAGGGTGTCCATGAGCTCTGTCTTGATGAGTGTTTTGGGCAGTGTCTGGTACATAGTGGGTGCTCAATCAGCGCTTGTGGAACGTATAATGAGACTCTTATTTTGTCTACGAGGACAGTGGTATAAAAGACTGCCATTGCTGCAGGAGCATGTGGGCTCTGGTGGGCCGCCTTCCTGTGAAGTTTTTAAGGAAATGCTGTGTACCTGCCCATCAGCTCTCCAGTTAAGAGGGGGAGGTTATCCAATAACAGAATGAAGAATAAAATCCATTTTCTTAATAACGGAAGGCTCTGATCCTGCCTATTGATCACGCTGAGAGTCACTCCAACAACTCTGATCCTTATAGTTCCCTAAATACCCTGTTCCCACTCAGACCTGTGTGATCCTCTTTCTCAAAAACCCTTCCCATGCTTATCCATTTAAAGAAACTCTTGCTAAAGGGCGTTTTGCAGATGCCAGTGAGCTCCCTGAGGACAGAGCATCGTTGCCTGCTCCCATCCTTGTGAGAGCTGTCATTGTGTGCCAGGAGTCAACAATAACCCTGTGTGCCAGACTACGGCTGCCCTGTGGGTGTCATTTAACAGGACCATCTCCTGGGCAGCAGCTGCACTCAGCCCCTGCACCATTGGGCACAGACTTCTGGGCACAGGTGCTCGATTTTCCACACTGTCAGTCCACCTGAGCAATCAGACGAGCTCAAAGCAAGATGATCTGCCCAGCGAGTCTTGATTCTATAACAAATATTCAAGTTATTGAAGCGTTTAGCCTTCAAGCTAGAGACATGTTGACCTCAAGCTTCTTGATGATGCCACATGGAGATACAAGGAAGGAAGCAAAGCTGATAAATAAATGATTATGCTGCCTCAGCACCTGGATTCAGCCAGGCTTGAAATCCACCCCTGGACTTTTTATTATGTAAACCTTTGAATTCTTTGGCTACTGAAGCCAGTTTTAGTCACTTGTGCATAAAATATGTCCTCTCTCTCTAATATATATTATATATGTAATATATATTAGAGAGAGATAAATATAGATATTTATAGATATCTCACAACAACCTCAAGGATGACCAGGCATAGCATAGAGTGCACATTCAATAAATATTACATTCAATGAGTTTGTGGCAAGCCTAGTAAAGCTCAGGTCTCCAAAAGTTTAATTGGCATCACCTTATGCCTTCTGGGGGGAGAAAACCTCCCCGGTGTTCCACTTGGACCCTTGGCAGCATTGTAGCATCGTGGTGATTTCTCAGAAACTCATACAAGGAGAAACCGATTGTCTTCTAACTTTTGGAAGAGCACTTCTAATTAAAGCAATATTAAACAGTAATAGCAGTCTTACAGCTTTATGGCAATGCCCATGATCACATAAATAAGCATTTTATATCCAATTAGCATTTTATATTTATTCAACTCTAAAACAATCTAGCATTTTTATTAATCAAATAAAATAGCATTTAATAGATATGGTTGTTTTAACTTCTGAAATTAGATGCATATAAAATAGCACTACATCCAATTACGCAATAGATTGCCCAAAAGAACAATACATGCTTGACAGGATTTCCATCAAGAGGGTACCCATATTTATCTAAAAAAAATCTAAAACCAACATTTTCCAAAATTAATCATTTACATAATATTTTCATGATTGCTGTTATAGCCATGTAACACCTGTACTATATTCCTTAATATGTTTCTTTAATAGACCCATTTGTTCATTTAAATTGTTTTATTTTATAAAGCAACTGAATGTCCTGATTTTGATATGCTAGCTATGCTTTAAGGCAATATTAAATAAAGACATAACTATTAACATAAATTCTTTATCTTTGCATCCACCTACTTCTTCCTGAATATCAACTAAAGATATGGCATATTGGGGAGAACCCATGTGAGTTAAATCATTGGATGAGAATTCCAAGCCTATCCACCTGATCCCTTACTAAGTCTCTCAGTGACACAAGGCATCTATCGACCTGTTAAGCAAGAATACACTACAGAGAGTCCTCCACTTTGACCTGCCCACAGTGCGTCTTCTCGTGTTCTGTAAGCACATACCTACTCACTCATAGACCAAAACTTGGATATAAGAAGCTCAGATCACTTTTTGCGTGGCGGCCTGCTCTCTGATGGTGCAGATTGCACTGTAAGCAAAAGACGCACGTTCTGAAGGTGTCAGACAATGTAAGCCAAGTATATTTCAGGATGACAACTATGGAAAGGGTCCACCCTAAAAACGCATAAGTAAATGCTCAAGCTCATGTGCATATTTTACTTGAAAGCTGCTTAGTCTTTTCTCTGCATTGACCCTAAATGCTTCAAGTAGGTGTTCCTTCATTACTGTGTCACATCTCATGTTAGTTAGTCCTGGTGGCATGGTGGGTTATGCCTCGGACTGCTAATCACAGGGTCAGCAGTTTGAATCCACCATTTGAATCCATCTTTCTCCTTGGGAGAAAGATGAGGCTCTCTGCTCCCATCAAGATTTAGAGTCTCAGGACCCCCCAGGAGCGAGACTACCCTGCCAGGTCGGGTTGCTAGGCCTCAAAAGAGACTCGGTGGTAGTGAGTGAGATTCTTTTAGATGGTTTTCAGGACAGTCAGCTGGCTCTCTTTCATGGAATCTTATCACCTCTAATATCTGTATCAATCAGATATTTGTAATAACTGAGCGGCATTAAAGAACACACGAATGCCATTGTTACAGGGTATAAAAATAATTTCCATTTCTAATAACTATGAATGTTGTCACAACAGCACAAAATAGTTGCCATATGATTTGCAGACTTCCGGGACATGCAAACATAAGAAGTAGCCACAGGATGAGGACAACGCACGGACTATCTCAATCTGTTAAGGGGCAAGCAGTTTTTGGTTCAGCCATCTTGCCTGGATATAATGCAACTAGCAACAAGAAGAGAAAAAGATGAGGGTAAAGTGTTTCCAAATTGATGTATAAAGCTGCATTGCTTTCAAACGTCTATACCATATTTTTCCAATGGGCTGATTCAATTGGATAGGATGGCATTGTTACTGGCAAGGAGTTTTTTGAAGAAAAGAAATTGGGAAGCACCATGGCAGGGCAAGTGGAAGCCCACAGTTGTATGGAGATCTGCAGAACATGGAGAGCAGGACCTTGCCATCTGTCAGCACCCAGAATGCAGTGTGAGTCTGTTAGATATTCAGATTTTAGAGTTAAGACATCAGGGAACCCAGAAGCTGTCCACCCATGCAGATTCTAAATTCACAGCCCCAGAGGAATAGAGCCTTACAAACAGGAAGCAAGTAACCAGTTGTCCCGGAGTCAGTTCCAACAACCATGCATCCAAGTCCCGCTAAGCTCTGTGATTTTCGATGCCTGGTAGCAGAAGGAGATCCCAGGGACCTTTCTTCCAGGATGCCTGCAGGCGGACTGAAAAGCCCAACCTCTAGCCTCTAGGTTCACAGCCACGTGTGTTACCTGATTATACCTGTCAAAGACTCCCTTGCCTTTGTCATGGGCTGGGGATGGCGGGTGGGGGTGGCAAGCAGAGCAAAAGTCTATACATGAAAGGGGGGTGAAGAATGGGAGACTCCAGTGGCAGGCCACATGGGGGTAAGGGGTACAGCTGTGGGCAGAGGGCAGGGGCTCTCTGAAAGTGAGGAGAAGGCCATGCTGGATACATGTTCTCAGAGTGGAGGGGAAGAAGAAAATGAAAGCCCAGAGCATGGGAGAAAAGTGAGCCGAAAAGAAAGCTTGGGTCTGTGGGGTGAGGGGCAAAGGAGGAAGCTCCCTCCTGCAGAGAAAAGGTGACATGCTCAAGCTGGCTGCAAGGCCCATACCCACTGAAGATGGACAGAAGAGGAGGGTGCTGATCCCAGCAGAGTGGAAACTCCAGCGCACCCTGATCCAACCCACTCCCTTTGCACCCTTGGCTGTGAGGCTGCCTTCAGAGGTTGCCCTGCACTCTGTGTAGTGAAGGGTAGATGAGTGGGACTCTCCTACCCTGGAGGTAGAAGGCCTTCCTTGGCCCTGCGACAAGGCCCCTGTTGCACTGCCACCTATACCATGTACACGAAGGACAGACACTTGTCACCGTTCATCCTGGAGCTTACTGGGAATGACTACCATGTCTATCTCTCTGTATGACAGGCCTCCTGTCCACTCCTGGTATATGTAGGGGTGGGTAGGGAAGAATGTGATCTGTTAAACTATCCAAATATCATCTGGACAAAATATCCAAATCCAGGGAAGGCCCACTGACCGATGGTGAGCTTTTATTAGCCCAGGGACAACACTTGCAAGAAGAGCAGCACTGAGTCACTAGAGAGGATAGAAGAGCGTGGACTCCCTATGTTCACACCCGTGTCCACTCTACCATGCCCATGTCTCTGTTTCTGCTTGAATATTATCCCCTGGAACCCTGCTAACCTGGAGAGTGGAGTTCCTCTAGCCTCCAAACATCTGCCTAAACACTATGGAATCTTTCAGGGCAGACGATACACCTTATTCATCTTACACAGCAAGGAAGACATAGCAGATGCTCAGTAAACATTAAATGGAAGCAAAATACAAAACAGATGCTGTACAAGCATTGTGGGGAATAAACTATGGAATCACCATATTGTGGGTGTTGTGTTGTTCTCAGTAAACTCACCAAACTCACTGTCATTGATCTGATTTTGACGCATGGTGACCCTACAGACCATGGTAAAATTGTCCTTGTGGGTTTTCAAGATTTAACTCTTTGTGGGAATGGAAAGCCCTATCTTTATCCTAAGGAGTGACTGGTGGTTTTGAATTGCAAATCTTGTGGATCACAGACCAATGTGTAGCCACCATGCTACCAGGCCTTTGCTGTCAATACTATAAAACCTGAAACAAGCTTAAATTTTACCATCTTAGTGAAGGGAGCATAGCTTGTTGGCCCTTTTCCCCTTTGTTATTTATTTTTGATATGTAAGTGGATGCTATTTATTTGGTGCAAGTAAACTTTCTTTTGGGGTTATTTGAGTTTTATAAAATATCAAATACAAATGACCTAGAACTGTAACAATACACAAAAACTGGCCTGTCTATGTATAGACATCCCAGGCAATACAAGTGGAAATTTTAAGTAAATTAATAATGTCTTACAGCAATGTATACAGTGCCAGTTGACATCTTAAGAATAAATGTCAAAATAAAGAGTTTGCTACCGCTCTGAACCTGATGTAATCAGTTAAGAAAACAGGCAATGCTTTTCCCTGTCAGTGAGTTGATGCTGACACAGAGAGGCCCTAGAGCCCCTAGCTTCTAGGTAGGCTAGAGCTGGCCCTGCAATCTTCTAAGACTCTAACCCTTTACAGGAATAGAAAGAGGAATAGAAAGCCTCATCCTTTTCTGTGGAGCAGCTGGTGGTTTCAACTGCTGACCTTGCAGTTAGCAGCTTAATGCATAATCTACTACACCACCAGGATCCTCTAGAAGTGCATTAAAAATAATTCTACTAACTAAAATACAAGGCACACTATTTATAACTTAGGTACGAACTTCAGTAGAACCACACTCTTGTAAAATGACTCCTAAATAATCCTTAGAGGGATTTAGATTTTGAAAGCAGCAGTGTGTTGCTTCATTTTGTGACTGTTTATACACACTTTGTACAAAGAGTTCTTACACTGCACTGCAGCATTCACAGCAGCACGCTGGGCTGTCTCTAAGACCTGCAGGGAAAGGAACACTTTCAAAGGGATCAGATGCTGTTTCTAATCTTTGGCATACACATACACACACATAGTATCTCTTAGAATGGTGTGTTATTTGTTTGCTTGCCTTCTCACTTAATTTGCTTTATAATGAGCATTGTATTGTTTATAAACACACACACACACCAAAATGTCTGCCATTTCAACACTTTTTCACATATACTATTCAGCAGTGGGAAATATTTTCATTGTGCTGTGCATGAATCACCACCACTCATTTCCAATTTTTTAAAAATCACTTTTAACAGAAGCTCAGTAGCCCATCAACACTGACAGTCTTTTCTCCCCACCCTGAGAACCACTAAGGAACACTGGTCTTTTCACATTGGCCTTATGCTTAAGTGGAAACATACGTTATTTACCTTTCTGTGCCTGAGTTTCCTGAGCATAACGTTTTCAAGGTTTGGGGACTCATCAATATTAAAAATCATTGGTATATCAAATAACTTTTTCAAGAAAGGGAGCAAATGACCCACAGATTGAGAAAATATTGAGGAGGAATACATAGATTTATGGGTAGGTAGACATAGATATTTAGATATTAAACTATATAAATATCTACAACTATAAAGAGTTCCTAAGCTTCACAGCAAACTATAAAAAGACATTTTAAACATAGCAGCACTTTTAACACTTTAAACATAGCATAGAATAGACACTTTATCAAAAAGATATATAAATAATCAATGAGTGCATGAAAACCAATTAATCAGTAGGGACATACAAATAAAAATCACAAAGTACCATTTCCCTCCCGCTAAAGCGGAATTCCTGAGCACTTCATTGTGCTCAGACAGAACTTGTACATGGGTCAAGACGCAGTGATGTGAACAGAACAAGAAAACACTTTTTAAAAATTGTATAACAGGGTTGCATGCTCTCACCATGCTTATGCCAAATGTAGGTTGAGCAAATCATCAGAGAATTTGGGATATATGAAGAAGAATGTGGCATCAGGATTGGAAGAAGGTTTATTAACAACCTGTGATATGCAGATGACAGCCTCCCTTGCTGAAAGGGAGGAGAACCTGAAGAAGTTGCTGATGAAGATCAAGGATTGTAGCCTTCAGTATGGATTGTAATGTATGACTCAATATAGACAGTCCAAATCCTCATAGCTGAGCCAATAGATAAAACCGTGCTAAATGGAGAAGAAGTTTGAAGTTGTCAAGGATTTTGTCTTGTTGGATCCACAGTCAACAGGCACGGAAAAACGGTGGAGAGCAAAAGACTTCTTGCATTGGGCAAATCTGCTGTACAAGGCCTTTTTTAAGTATTGGAAAACAAGGACGTTACTTTGAGGATTAAGGTTTCTATATTAGTCTGGGTAGATGAGAAAAAGCAAATTCATCGAGACTCACATGTGTATAAGAAAGAGCTTTATATACAAGAGCAGTTGAATATTGAGAAAACATACCCGTCTAGTACAGATAAAGTAGGTAAGTCTGGTATTAGCCAATATGTCTGATACCAATCTATAAAGTCCTTCAAACTCAGGAAACATGAGCAATGATGCTGAATGCACTGAATGCAACAAGATCACAGGATAGTGGGTGGGAAGTCTTATGAACTTACTGACTTTGTAAGCATCTCTGTGCTGGCAGAGATCTCCATGTGACTTCTCCTCAAGGATGTCTCAAAGGGAGTAAACAGAGAGAGTGAGCATTTCCCACCTCCAAGGAGGAATATGGGCGTTCCCAGAATCCTTAGGAGAAGACCATGCCCACACAGTGGTCTCATTGGCTATATCCTGATTGAAAGGCTAGACTCTACCACTAGAGTCTTAATCCTCAAATTGACACCAGATTGTTTAGCTATCACAATATCCTTCCCCCAAGTCAGGGTACTTTCCATTGCATCCTATGCATGTGAAAATTGGATATTGACTAGGAAAAAACAAAAAAGAATCTATGCCTTTGAATGATAGTGCTGGCGAAGCAAAACTAAATTGCCATAGATGACCAGAAGAACAAGAAAATCTGTTTTTGAGGAAGTGCAACCAGAAGGCTCCTCAGAGGTAAGGATGGGAAAACTTTGTCTCATGTACTTTGGACATGTCAGGAGTGACCCGTGGTCAGAAAAGAAGGTCCTTGACAAGATGGATAGGCACAGAGACTGAAACAACGGGCTCAACCCTAAGAATGCTTGTGAGGATGAATCAACTTGGTGACACCTAACAACAATAAGATGGCCATGACCAAATGGCAAAATAAGGCAAAAGCCAAATACACAGAAAATAATGGGAAAGCATGGAGAAAATTTCAATCTTCTCTGTTCATTGCTGAGATTATAAAATGTTACAACACTGTGGGAACATTCGGCCCTTCTTCAATAAGTTGCACATAAACCTACCACAGATCATGGCTCTAGCAATTCTACTCCTGAATAGCTGCACAGAATAGTTAAAAGAAGAAATACAGATGTGTCCACAGATGTTCAAGGCAGCACAATTCATCAGAGCCAAAGGGAGAAAGATTCTAAATAACTTCAGCAGAAAAACAATAGGTGTAGTACACACTTGTAGTAGACTCTTCCTCTGCTAGAAGAAATGCTATTTGTTTTTACTGCATGGAAATTTAAAGGTAGAGTCCAACTGGGACCAATCAGGTGAAGGAAATGTTTGCAACCCTAACCCGTAATTCTGAATAAGAAAATTATGGAGAATAAAATGCAGAAGGCAGGCAGGAGCAAATCCCGCTCCATCCTCATGTTCTGCAAATGCCTCTGGTTCTAATTTCTTAATTTTAATTAATCATTTTATTGGGGCTCTTACAGTTCTTATAACAATCCATACATCAATTGCAATGCTTCTAGTTCTAGAAGCAGCATTCTCATTCAAGTGTATTCAGGAAAATATCAGTTTTAAAATATTTATCAAAGCAGAGAAGTTAGGGAAAAAAGCCTCTAGTTTTCTAGAGCATCCTCTGTTGATAAGAACCCTTCTTATTCCCTGTGCGAAGCACTTTCCTCTGCCCCATCTTCACTGTGATTCACACAGTGGCAACTGCAAGGGTTCTGGAGTTGGTGAGAGGTTTCCAAGAAGAAAATAAAAAACAAGCTATTTAAATTATACCCAGTCCCTGCAGCTCAGAGGCTCAACTCATCAGGGACTCCTGTGACTAACGTTGCCGTTTGGTTTGTACTGTGTCTGACACCTCAACAAACCCTCACCGGGGGGGATCAGAAACTCTGGAGAGAGAAGACCTGGAAACCTGTGACTTAGACTGGCAATTTCCACTGCCAGTTACAACAGCCCTGAGCTGTGGGTTTATTTACAGAAAGAACTAGCTCCAAGGCAGTGCTTTGTTTTCCCCAGCAAGTCTCCCTCTTACCTAGGAACCAGAAGCCCAGACCTGCAGCATAATGGCAGGTGAGAAAGGTGAGACTGCTGGCAGGCCAGGCCAGGTTGGGACTGGGGAGTAGCTGGGGGGCTTTGTTGCTGCTGTTTGCCACAGCTCTGCTTCCATTCTGCATTTTGCTGAAGTGAGCAGCTAGTCCACATTGTGGCCTGCACTTGCCACCCAGAGTCTCCAGGCCATCAACAAGCCTGCACAGATACCTGTCAGCCAATCAACAGGGGCTTCCAGGTGGAGCTTGTTGGTATCCCAGCAGCTACCTTCATGCAGCTAATGAAAAGCACACCATCTAGGTAGAGGGTCCAAACAGAGCATGATTAGATCTCCACCTGATGGAGGCCACAGCCCTACAACTCTACAATCCCCCGAGGAAGGCTGAGAGGGCACACCCATCAATGTCCTGGGACTCCGGCTCCCTGGCTATGTGGACTGGCAGCATCTGCAGTACTTCCATTTCAGTGCCATCCCAGCCCCACTGGACAGTGCAGCGGCCTTGCAAGAAACAGTTTCACGTCTCTGAGTCACAGACTCAGTCCCTGTAAAATGCGGATGACAATCCCACCTTCTTCACATGCACACGGGAAGCTCATGAGCTGATCCATGATTCTGCCTCATTCAAATCAACCCGGACAAACTCTGCCAACACCAGGGTGTCCACATACACTGAGTTTGTGAGCAAACTACCCTATTCTCTTGAAAAGAAGGGACAACCGATGAGCCAGTACAAACGAATGTGGTTTCTATGTCTTTGTTTATTTGAGGCTCCAGGGCCAGGAAGAGCAGTAATTTTAATAGGCACTTAAAAATGAGGCAGCCATGGGACTCCTGGGTACTAATGCCAGAGCAATGCCGGAGCTCATGCACAGGAAGCCCTCGACATAAAGAAATGGTCACCTCTTTTCCAGCCCCTTCTCTATGCCTACCATATCAACTACCAGACCCATGAATGATCAACCCATTCCATCCATCTATCCAGCCATGACTTACTAGGGAACTGCTCTGTGTGATCCACGGTGCCACTTGTAGCAGAAAGTGGAAATCGGGAGCAAGACACACACAGAGCAGGTCCTGGTGTGATGATCAGGTGTGATGAGCCATATGAAGGGTGAGTAGCACACACCAGCCAAGTCCTGGCATCCTGAACCAAGGTCATAGCCCCCAGAAAGTGGCCCTGATGATGAAGTGGGCCAAGAAACTGTGGCCTCTGGCAAGAGGGGAACCAGTTTTAGAGGTTTGATTCACTTCCTCTGTAAATCACAGATCTTTTGTTTGAATGAATAAGAAAGAGCTTAATATCAAAGAGTAATTGCAGATTAACTAAACATCCCAGCCCAGTCCAGATCAAATCCATAAGTCCAATCTTAGTCCATAAAGCTCTCTTAAGGATCATGTGGCACATTTTTAAAAAATCATTTTATTGGGCAACTCATCACAATCCATACGTCCATCTATTGTGTTAAGCACATTTTTAAATTTTTTCCATCGTCATTTTCAAGACATTTTCCTTCTACTAGATCCCTTGGTATCAACTTCTCATTTTTTCCACCCTCTATCCCTAATGAACCCTTGACAATTTTGAAACTATTGCTATTTTTTCATGTCTCACACTGACTAATGTCTCCCTTCACCCAAGTTGTTGTTGTCCATCCCCCGGGGCAGGGGGGTCTCTATGTAGATCATTGTGATTGGTTCTCCCTCTCTCCCCCCATCTCCTCCTCCCCCTCCTGTTAAAGCTACTCTCAATATTGGTCCTGAGGGGTTTATCTTTCCTGGATTCCCTATGTTTCCACCTCTCATCTGTACTCGTGTACATGCTCTGGTTTGCCAGATTTGAAGATAGAATCGGGGCCATGATGGGGGTTGGAGAGAAGAAGCATTAAAGAACTAGAGGAAAATTGTATGTTTTATCTGTGCTGCACTGTATCCTGACTGGCTCATCTCCTCCCCAAGACCCTTCTGTAAGTTGATTTCCAATTGCCTACAGAAGGGCTTTGAGTCTCCACTCCACACTCCCCCTTTTTCACAATGATATGATTTTTTTTTTTGTTCTGGGTCTTTGATACTTGATCCCTGATCGCATATACATCTCATAATCACACAGACTTGTGTACTTTGTCCATGTGAACTTTGTTGCTTCTGAACTAGATGGCCACTTGTTTGTCTTCAAGCCTTTAAGACCTTTAGAGGTTATATTTTTTGATAGCCGGGCACCATTTGTTTCCATCACCACATTTGCTTATGCACCCACTTTGTCTTCAGTGATTATGTTGGGAAGCTGAGCATCATGGAATGCCAGGTTAATAGAACTAATTGTTCTTGCATTGAAGGAGTACTTGAGTAGAGGCCAATGTCCATCTGCTATCTTAATAGTAAACCTATAAATAAATATACATCAATCTACTCCCCCATCAAAATATATAAATATATTTACATATGTACATGCCTGTATTTAGATCTCTATAAATCCCTTTTGCCTCCTAGCTTTTCCTTTATTTCAATTTATTAACTTCTTGACCCATTATCATGTTCAGTCTTTGTTTGGGTTTCATTAATTCCTCTCATTTACAGTGCACTTGATCAAGCCCTACCAGGCCTTCTGCACCCTCCTCACCATCGATTTTAGATCACTTGTTGCTCCCTCACCCCTGGGTTAGGATGAAAAATGCAGGAACAGTACAGGCTGGTGTGTCCAAAGACTTGTAAATCCAGGAGCAGTGGAAACATGTTAGCACTGGCATGGGTCTCCATGTGGTGCCTCCTGTTCTTGGAGAATGGCTCTTCAGCAGCAAGGTGAAAGCAGAGAGAGGATCTTGTCATGCCTTCTTAATTCTAATTATATCAATAACACTGGTACATTGCAGCAAGTATGGAGAACAAACATAATATGAAGTAAGAACAACCCAGAATATTGATATCCAGAAATGATGGCAGATCATTTTCCTTACAGATGTATAGTTATTTTCTTCTAAAAAGGGGATTCTATTGTTGATACCATTTGTCATCTTGCTTTGTTAGTTGGCCCTACAATCCTGGGTATTTCCTGGTGGTGTCAAATGTCCTCTAGAGACTTGATTACTCCGTAGCTGGGCACTCCCCCCTCACGGAAATGTACAATCATTTAGTTCAGGGGTTCACAAACTTCCTAATGCTGCCATGCTTTCACGCTGCTCCTCGTGTTGTGGTGTCCCCCAACCATAAAATTATTTTCCTTGCTACTTCATAACTGTAATTTTGCTACTGTTATGAATCCAGTGACCCCTCTGAAAGGGTCATTTGACCCCAAAGGGGTCATGACCCACAGGTTGAGACCTGCTGATTTAGTTCATCATTTCTAAAGTGATTTAGTCCAATCTAGTTTTTTGTGTTATGAATTATGGACCATTATCGACATAAACACAAATGGTTGCCACGTCTCATACTCTTTATTTAGAGTAAGCCCCATCATTTTATCAACTGAATCCAGAAATACATTCATTTTATAAAAATGTTTGAACTTGTACTGCCAAAGCGCTCTCCCAACAGCAGTTTATAAGGACCCAGCCCTGGGCCCAGCCATCACTCAGTGCCTTTTAAATTCTGTAAGCAAAAAGGAAAATTGTCTCATGCTTTCATTTTCCATCAATTGAATTATAAAAAAAAAAATACTTGACTCTCCAAGAGCTACAGGAACTGAAATCATTGAAGGGCCCTTGCCTTCTCAGAAACGATATGCACAGGGAAGTTTTAAATACAGCCGTCAAGCTAAATAGGCAAGTACGATATCATCTTAAGCCAAGGAGAGTGGGGAAGACCAGATCTGAGGGTGATCGCCAAAGCACTCCTCCTTGAATCCACTCAGCCTTCATACAAACGCTGTCTCTCAGACATCACTGGCGTCTTTCAAATACGACCTTGCAAGTCAACCCATCACAACGTCCTCAATGTGCCCATGGATGCCGTTGACACACATGGCTCCTGCAATGCTCTGAGCTCTGGTGCTAGAGCTCAGTTCACCCACTGGTGAGCAGAGGAGAAGAAAGAGCTTTCCATCAACCAAATGCATGACCTGAGCACACACAACAATCCAGGAACCTCAAAGTCCCAAAAGAAAAGTGGGCCTGGGTGCTTCCCCATCCCTCCAGACACAAAGAATGCCTGATAGACAGTCTGAAGGTGCTGATTGGAATGGGAAAGCCAACCTGAGTCCCTTCTACTGGTTGTGATAGAAAGTTTAATGTCCTCCACAAAAGGAAGCTGCAGGGATGAGCAGAAGGAGCCTCCTCCCTGTATCACAATAGTCCCTTTTCAAGTGAAAGAGAGCAGGCTCAGGGAGGGTCACCCATGTGCAGGCCTGCCAGCACAGGATGAGGAGCCCAACTCTTCCCTTTCTATTAAGAAAAACACCACGCCCATCTGATTCCAGTTTATATCTCACTCGAGGGGCTAGTGAGAAAATTAATGAAACAATCATGTGAAATGCCTCATGCAACAGAAGACATATAATAAAAGCAGGCAACAAGGGGTCACTTTATTGCCAGTGATTATAAGAGTTATCCAGAACAAAAACCTTGATGCACATGCAATAATTTCCTTTAAAGTTACCAATGTCTTCTGGAGCTTACTTCATAGATTCAGGTCTTCCTCTAAAACCCAGAAAAATCATGTGATCATCAATAAGGCTCAATGATTCTGTAGAAGCAAATATGTCCAATCTGCCTCCCATGATAAGTCTGGACTGAGAGGAGCCTGGGAAGGTCTGCAGTGCTCAGCAGTGCCAAACACAATGAAAGAAGGGATGAGGGTTCAGTCCCCTGGGACAAGGAGGCTTTTGTGTGCGTGTGACAGTCTCTGGTCTTGTGTGGCTATTTAAATTTACATTAATGAAATGAATAAAGTTCAAAACATGCTCCCAGTATCACACAAGCCACATTTCAAGCACGCACAGTTCCATGGTTCTAAGCACCTCATCACACTGGGCAGAGCTGTGATCCAAGTGGCACCAATTGGACCATGTAGCAACCATGCCTTAAATACATGCATCAAAGGAGCTCTCAGCCACCAAGATTCCATGGACTTTATATCTTCAGCTTTATCCCCAAATCTCTGTACTAAAATAAGCTGTGTTTAGTGCTAGTTACCCATCTGTCTGAGAAGCTGATGGAAGCAATGCATTCTGTCTCCAGAAAAGGAAATGTAGAGGAGAACACATAGTGTCTTACATCCAGGTGAGTTTCAGGATGTACCCATCCAAAGACTCCAGGTGAGGAACCTCTTTTTGAGGTTACAGCCCAAATGACCCATTTATCAGTTGGTTGTGATGAAGCTGAGAGAAAGGGCTAAGAGGTCATGTGCATACTCAAAGTTCAAAATACTCTTTCTGTTTGGGGCTTATCTTATTTCCTCCTCAGACAAATCGGTCCAACTCTTTCAGATGAGGCTCTGTCTACACCACCCTCCCCTCCTGGGCCTTGTAGATCTCACTGGAGTTGTATTTCGGATAGAGAACCTTGGGCCATAATAAGAAAGCTTTAAGAGGGGATGTACGATCTGATTTGCATTTTAAAGACATGGCTCATGGGGGGTCAGCTGTTAAGCAGAGATTTCTGAGAAAAGCAGAAACTGGAAGACCAGGACATCGCTGAAGAAAGTGTAGATCACAGGTCCTTGCACTTGGCTGCAGGAGAAGGGGAGAAGAGGGGAAGCCTGGTTCTCATTTTGGAGGAAAAGCTGATGGAACCATAGCTGGTTTATCTGTAATGGATGGAGAAAAAGCTTTTTGGAGCGTTTGTTTTGTTCTGCTTTTGCTGGTGCCACGGAGTGAAAAGGAGCAGAATATGGGGGATTTGGATGGCAGTAGAGGAGGCAAGTTCTGCTTGGACCTTTGAGATATTCCTCTAGGGCTCAAGTAGAAGGAGCAAGTAGACAATTGGATACACATGGCTGGATTTGGAGGGCTAACTTCTGGATGTTTCCCCCATATAGATAGTATTTAAAACATCTCCTCCCAGGATGGGCTGGGATGGATCACAGAGGGAAATGAGAGCGGAGTGTTGGAAAGAAGGGAAGGTATCAGGAATGTGTAGGAGAAATCCAGAAGCTGGAGGTTTTGGAGGTTATGAGGAAGTGGTGTTTCAGGGCGGAAAGGTGTGACCAACTACACGGAGGAGAGGTCTCCTAATAGGGGAGAAAGAAAGGGTCATTGGGCTGGCTCTGAACAAGGGAGTCTCGTGGCCTGTGGCTGCAGACCCCACTTGGAATGAGTGACAGGAGAGCAGGAACACACCTCCTTCTGCTGTGCTTTCCTCTGGTGAAGCAGTGTGTTGATGACCCTCTGCTTCTGAGAACACTGACCACCTCCTGCACCCGTGACCACGGACCAGCCTGGAGAACAGTTGTTGGAGTCGGAGCACAGTCCTTGGATAAGATTATGATGCTGTGCTCTCTGAGTCGTTGCTGTGGGCCATAGAGTCAACGTGGCTGTTGGGTTCAAACCACTGACCCTTTGGTTCACAGCCAAACACTTAATGACTGTACTATCCGGAGTCACCATGAAACAGACTCTTGCAGTCTCTGGTCTCCACTGGTTTCCCAGATGTATTTCTCCACAGATCCCTTCTTCTCTCCCTCTCTGCTCCTAGGCTGAGCATTTTCAACCACATGGTCTTTTATCTGTAACTCATTGCCAGTTTGATTAAAGATATGAATCAATTTTGTGACTTCAAAATGTTTTACTTTTGGTTCTGGGAAGGAATTAGGAAAAAATGTAATGAACAGAGAACATTTTGGGTGGCTGAATCAAATTACAAATTACTATGAGATAATAGTGGCTATACATTTGTCTTTTAGAAGGCTTTGGGCTTCTGAATGATAATGCCATGTCCTTAAAGAAACAAACACTCTCTGCTGTTGAGTGTGTTCCAAGTCCTTCTGCACTGGTGGAGCAGAACAGAGCGCCCTGGAGGGCATCGAGAGAGTGCATCATTCCCAAAGCCAAACATCACTGGGTTCTCTCATGGGGCAATTGGCTCATCAGAATAGTCAGGTCCTGACCACTGAGTGACCAGAGTGTTTTCATGTCATTACAAATATGGAACACTAATAGCATGTTATGATCTTGGTACGTGTCCCTTTAGAAGGCGAAACATTTTACACAAAACAAAATATGTACAGTTTCTTCTAACTAATCAAAGTTAAATTTTCAAAAGACTTAAAAGCATACATTAAACTCTAATACAGGTTAAAGCCATAGCATAGTGAAAGGAAAATGGCACTTTGATTACCCTATAAATTGAAATCTCGTGATTATGTAAGAATTAATAAAAATAGGCTCTACACACCTACGAAGATAAGTCAAAAAGTATCGATACATAATAATAAAAGCCTTATTAAACAAAAAAAAAAAAAGGAAAGCTATTCTTTCTCAACATGTCCTCCATTCTAGGTCTACCCATGTCTGAAGATGCTGTTTCCATCTTGCTGAGCCTGTCTTGAAGATATCTGCAGACATTTCTTGATACCAGAGCAAAAGCAGCAGTGAGGGCACCCTTCAGGAATGTAAGCTAGGTTTTTTTTCCCCTGAGTTTGAGGAACAGAAAATAAGTTCAAAGGTGGCTGAGCCCTGGTGGCGTAGTGGTAGTGTGTGGGATTGTGGTCCACAGGGTTGACAGTTCAAATCCAGGAGCAGTTCTCCAGAAGCAAGACTGGGCTTCCTACTCCCAACAGGCCAGTGATGCCACACAAAAAAAGAATAAAAAATTAAACATTAAAAAAAAGAATTCGAAGGTACCAGATTTGGTTGGTTTCAGTTAATTTCCCCAACAAAATTCTAATTGCATAGTTCTTGCTACCCTTGGAGAATGAGCAGTTCCAGTGTCCTGATAAAGAAGAAAAAAAAACCCTTTATGTAACTTTCCTGCCTTTTTTCTGATCAATACATTTTCCATTTTTTGAAACTTCTTCATAATAACCCCATGTGACTGGCCTGTGTCCTCTAGGAAAATCTGCCTCCTACTTGTTTTTAATCGCCTCAAACAGTTGTCCTTACCTGATCTGATTTCTCTGCCTTAAATGTAACTGAGCCAGTAGAACCCTACAAAGGACATTGTTTGATTGAAATTTTTCTTAAGTACCTGTTGCAGTCACCTAATCTGGTGTCAATTTGAGGATTTAGACTGCAGGGGTGGAATCTAGTGTGTCAATCTGGAGATAGCCAATGAGACCTCTGTGTGGGCATGGCCTTCTCCTGAGAATTCTGGGAAATCTGGACATATTTCTCCCTTGGAAGTGAGAGACTCACTACTCGGTCCTTGGAAGATGGTCTACTGATAAAACACAAGGCTGTGAGACGTACCAGAGGAGAAGCCACCTGGGCTCACCCTGATGGAACCAGACCTCTAAAGCCGGAAAAGCCATGTAGAGACTCCAGCCAGTGCTGAGATGCTTAAGAAGTCACAGAGAGGCCCTTGCCAGCACTGAGATGCTTCTATTACCACTGGATACACAAGACTCTGCATCCACTGGCCAGTGATTGTTCTGGTGTCATTTCATGTGCCTTGTGAATCTGAAGACTTTATAGACTGGTATTGGACCTATGGGCTAATATCAGACTTGTGGACTTGGATTGGACTGGGTTGGGATGCTTTCTCAATGTTCCCTTCCTCTTGTATATAAACCTTTCCCTTAGATACATATGTGTGTTTATGAATTTGTTTCTCAAGTCTATCCTGACTAACACAGAACCTTAAGGTGATTAAGGACAGCAAGAGCAAAAGGATCCCTGGTGGTATAATAGGTTACTCAGTGGGCTTCAAGCCACAAGGTCCACAGTTCAAATCCACCAGGAACCCTATGCGCGAAAGATGAAGCTTTCTGCTTCTGTAAAGATGTATAGCCTTGGACACTCACAGGGGCAGTTCCACTCTGTGCCACAATACGTAAACAAAGACCTCGCTGCCACTGAGCCAGTTCTCTCTCACAGTGACCTTCCAGGACAAAACGGTGCAAACCCTACGGATTTCACAGACTGTCACTCTTTATAGGAAGAGAAAACCTCCTCTTTCTCCCTTGGGACAGGTGTTGGTTTTGAGCGTCCGACCTTGCAGTTAGCAGCCTACCTTGTAACTTCTACACCACATAGAGTAGAGTGCGTCAGAACTGAGGCAATGGGTTTGAGTCTTCCACCAGATTAAGGCAGGTGTATTGTTAGCAGCCACCCAGCATGCACCGAGCCATGCTTAAGGATGTTTTGTTTGGAATAAACCCGTGACAAATAAACTGAAACCCTATTGGAAATATGTTCAACTTATCCTCATATGCCTATTCTTCCCTTGTCAACGAGGTTTGATTCCAAAGGTCAGGACATTGTATGAAAATGGGCAGCCTGCAAAAATGGAAGATGAACACGTCAGATCACACAAATAAGGATAACTATAACATTACATGGCTGACAAATTGCATCGTGACATAGCTGCCAAATCACTGAGAATATTGGCTCAGCAAAGCTGGCGCATAACCTTAACCATCACAGCCAGCATTACTTTAATGCGGAATCTCCGTGTTCATTCCTGCCAGATGTACATCGTTAATGGCCAAATAGTCAGCTAGTAGATTTGTTACTATAGTCATGAATGTGAAATGTCAGATAATGAGATAAGTGATGTAGGTGTAATTTTATTTTTAGTAATCCAATGGATAGCAGTTCTAGTAATATGAAATTACTTCTCTAGTCCCCAAAGTTCATAATATAATGACATACAGATTTGCAGGGCTGTTAAGTTAAAACAGGGGATTATTTCATGGCCTTGGAATAAATACATGAACCAAGTTATGATAGTAAATTAAGGGAAAAGCTCATTTCTCTCTTAGGAGTGCTTCCAGGCATATTTCTCCAGATGTGACCCGCGGCTTGAAATTTCTTTTCCAATTAAGATGTTAATGTGGTTAGATCATATTACATCAGATAAAAACCATCTTTCCTATCTTTTATTTTTTCCCCAGCCCCCTCTTTGTAAACAAATTTCCACATGAGTTGCTGCTTATTAAGCAACACCCATGTAATCAAATCTCACTGTTCAAAACACATGGGTCTAACATACCAAAACCAGCCCCATCATGAACAGAGACAAGGGCTAGCTGAGAGCCGGACTGCATGTGGGTGTGATTTTCACTCTTGAAGAATGGTTCATGTATGAAAACCTAAGGCACAATCTTTTTTTTTCCCCCTTAAGGCACAATTTTCAAGGCATGTAAAAATACGTGTATGTAAACTGATATGCAAAGACTCTCCAGTATCAGCATGAGCCGGCTCATCTCCACAACAGCTTGTCATGGCTGGTTTCTACTCATTTTTATAAAGTCTGTAAGGTCTCCTTTATGGGCCTGTGGCATGCACCCTTCTTCAGACGAGACATCAACAGCTAGCTGGCTTTACACTTTAACAGTGGCCGTCGCTTCGATTCAGACTCCTTTCAGCCCGAGTCGGAATATGCCCAGGGACTTCCTGATGACCAAGGTTTGGATCAATTACCAAACCTACCTGCTGAGACACTTGTAGGTGAATCTGAGCCACCAATCCTGTGCCTCGCACCCACACCCACCCACCATGTGCACGGCCTTCAGACCCAGAGAGGACATGAGCAGCAATGTAGCCACTGCAGAGGACTCTCCACTCAGGAGCAGCTGGGCTCTGGATTGTGATGTTCCGGGGGACCCAGAGCGGCAGAGTCGCCAGGGCCCCTGCCCAGTCGCATGGCTCACTCAGTTCTACGGACATGTACCAGTGATGTGTGCCTAAGAAAGAAGCTTTGAACACTCCCAACTGCTCACCTTTGGGAGAAATTAAAACCCTACAGAAGCATTGTCAGAGCAAGTGTTTACATTCACTTAAGGGCCAAGGAGAATTTCATAGCAAAGCAATATCTTTAAGATGTTTGATTATTAATATGATACTCTGGCTAACCTTCACAACTGCAAACATGTTCTAAAACTTAACAAGAGCTATCTCTATAAAATAAATGCAATTGCATCTTGTGGTAAGTTCATCTGGCCGGCTGCAATTAAAAATGAATCAATCACCAAATATGAAATATGAAATATGGAAATTCAACCAAATGCAAACACATAGAGAAGAAATTAGTAGCATTTAAAATTTGGTAATGAACACCTAATCTGCTTTGTTTGTCAGCAATACATTTATCTTCTCTTAAATGGAAATAAATTAACAAACAAACAAACAAGCAAATATTGGCAAAATTAGCAAGACTCTTATCTTTCAAGCCTATTTAACAGACAAAGAAAAACCCAAGTATGTCACTGTCATTAAGTTGATTCTGTCTTTTAGCGACTGTGGCAGTCACGTGCTTATGTTAATTTTATAATTGAAATGTAGGGGTGGAGGCTAGCTTGTTAATCTGGAGATAGCCATTGAGTAGCCAATGAGGCCTCTGTGTGGGCATGGCTTTCTCCTGAGACTTCTGGGAAATCTTGCGATATTTCCCTTGTGAAGATGAGAAGCTATTTTCCCCAGTTGTTGGGAGTTAGTCTCAGAGATGATTAATCACAGACAACACAGGATGGCGGCATCCGGGAAGCTGGAGTAGCCAGCAGAGAGACCACATGGCTTTGCCCTGATGGAGCCGGACCTCTGAGGCTGGGGCGGCCACATGGAGGCCTCTGCCAGTGATGAGTTGCTTCTGCCACCACGGGATGCTATTGATGGACCCTGAGCCCTGGAAGCGAGGAGCCATGGGGAGACCTTGTCAGTGCCGGGACTCTGCACCCACTCAACTGTGACTTCGTGAGTCGGAAAGAAACTTTATGGACTGATTTCAGGCATATGGGTTAATATCAGGCTTATGACTTTGAGCTGGACTGGGCTGGGATGTTTTCTCAATGTCCTGTTCCTCTTGTATATAAACCCTTTCCTTATATCCATATGCATGTCTTTGAAATTTGTTCCTCTTGTCTACTCGGGCTAACAGAGCGACCTGCAGGAGAGAGAAGAACTCCCACTGTGGGGTTCTGAGACTTAGACTGTCGCTTTATACAGGAATATGGAGCAGCAGATAGTTTTGAACGGCTCACATTGGGTTTACTCCACTGTGCTCCCAGAGTCCCCTAATAGAGAGAGGGGAGCACAGAAATCCAGATAGCCCTCCCCCCCACTGTCAGCCCAAGAGAGAGGGGCCAGAGCAGCCTCAGGAAAGCAGGGGACGGAGACAGTATGGTTCTCTCCACCAGACTTTAGTCCACCTTCTCACTTGTTTATCTTGATGTGAAAGGCCCAGAGAGAGAACGTTTCTTAGAACCAATTCAATGTGGCCCAATTCAACGGCGGCCATATCAGCCATATCGGTGGAAGAGCAAACGTTTTCTTTGAGAAGACAACCATCTCACGTCACGGATGATCCAACCGGTCTTATAGCACTAATTGAGATTGATTCAGTAAAGGCAGGGACACAGTTTAGAAGCCTGAACTCTTTTTGTTCCTTTGATTTAGTCTGCCTAACCTCGCTAAACGTTTAATTCTAATTAGATAGAGGCAGAAAATTGAGCTGGCAGGAATGGCCATTGACATTTAGTTAATGTCTGGCATTCCATTTCTCAGAAAAGAAAGTTCAAGTAATGGAAGCTTGGCATATTAAAGCATATTCAAAGATAAAAGTTTTACCAGGGCCTATATTGTCAAAAGACAATGATACCAAAATGGGTTTATATTATTCTTAATTTGAGACAGTTTATTTGTGCTTCTCCAAATAAGATTAAAAAAAAAAACTAGAGTGACATCCTATCTGTGTCCCCACTGCCCAGAACAGGGCATAGAAAGCAGAGACTGCTTAAAGATATTTGTAAAATATCAGGACATGTTCACAAGGTGAAACTTTGGGGCTGGGGGCAGTGCACTGGCCATGCACACGGCAGAAATAACACTTTCCAAAAAGCTGAGAGAAAAGACATGCATGGGCAAATGCCAAGCGTGTCTTGATGCAGAACCTGCTTTGATTATCTCATCACAAGCACCGAGTAAGGCTTCCTGACTGCAGGGAGATTCCGGCTGCACCCTTGGGAACAGCAAGCATCCCCGCCCAGCCCAGCCATTGAGGCGGCCGCTACAATGCAGCATGAAAGGCATCGGAGACCTCAAGACTTCAGCAGCTGCAGCTGAGAGTCAGTAAGGGCCACTCCCCTGGACCACGTGACTCTCCGTGGGGGTGAGAAGCCTGATGCAGGCAGAGTTGGGATGTCCCTGTGTCCTGGGGACCCAGCGTGGTGCTCTGTCCATGATGAGGACTCATTTCATCCACTTGAACAGTCAACAATCACTACCAATGCCACCTCTAGGCCAGACAGGGCGGAAGGGGGGTCGACATAGCTGGGAATCAAAGTGGCCACGTCCTTGGTCGATCCGGTTATCATTTCTGTTGTGGCAAATGTATGTAACAAAGCACTTGTCACCTCGATGCCCTTCACACGTGCCATCCAGTGGCGTTAATTATTCCATCATGCTGTTCAACCATGACCACTCAGCCAGGAGTGAACTAATGATTGGGGATGCCATCTACAGCCTGGATGGCTTGTGATAAGTGAAGGAAGCCCGGCACAACAGGCCACATTTTGCATGATTCCATTTATGTCAAATGTCTGGAGGGAGCAAATCCATACATGCCCAAAGTAGATTAGTGGATGCCAAGGGAGGGGGGGAGGGGGATGAGGAGTAAATGGGTTACTAACGGGAAATGGGTTACTTTTGGGGGGTGAAAAAGGGTTCTGGAATTCTGCAGCGGTGATGGCCACATAGGTGTGTCAATATAATAAAGACAACTGACTTGTATACTTTAAAAGGGTGAATTTTTCTCTTTGTTTTTTTTTGGGGGGGGAGGGTGAATTTTATTATAAGCAAATTATCCCTTAATTAAAAGTGAATGAAAAGATTAGCAAATAGTTCCTTCCTCAAAAGATGGTAAAGCAAAAAAAAAAAAAAAGATGGCGAGGCCCCTGCTCTTGTGGATAACATACTGTTCCGAGGAAGTCAGCAAATAAATAAACATGTGAGGCAGTATTCACGGGAAAAGCCCCTCCGTGATCTTTTCATTCTCTGTTTCCGTGAGCACGTGGCGGGGCCCCTAGATGTAAAGGCAAGTGCTGTGCGTCCAGAAAGCAAGAGCAGAGGGATCGTCAATGAGGCACGAAGAGAGAGGGCACGGTCTGAAGGAGGTGAGGCAGGCTAAGCCGGCCGGACGAGCTGACATTTAAGGAGACGCTTTGACGACCTGCGGGAAGGAGACATGGATGTCGGGGGACCACCCTTCAGAGAACCACGAGTGGGAAGGCCCTGAGGCAGGAGGACATGGGAAGCACCTGGGGAGCTGTCGTGAACATAATGGACGTGCGGCTGAAGGTTAGAAAGCTAGAGGCAGAACGACAAGAAAATCGGCCAGATAGACCACCGACATCCCAGTGAAACATCATGAGGGTTTGGGCTGCAGCTCCGGGTGCCTTAGGAAGCCCTTACAGTGGTAAGCCAAAGCGTGGAATGATGATGTTGCTCTTTTGCAACTGTAGGAGCCAAGGTGAGAGCAGAGGCAATGTCCCAGAGACGCTACCATCAGGGAGACACTGGTGGCCTGGACTGGGATACTGACTGCACACAGGTGTGTGCAGATGCTGGATGTATTTGTCCAGGAGATTCACGCACAGAGTTCCAGAGGGTACCATGTGACAGGGGAGAGAAAGGTAAGAGTCAAAGGTGACCACAAGGCTTACAGCTAAACGTGCGTGAATTGACATGCATTTACTAGGGGTGGGGGTGGGGGAAGGACACTGGCAGCAGAAGAGGATGGAAACAAGAGCTCAGTTTGGCAAAAACCATACCCAAGGTGGATGGGGGAGAGCCAACGGCCATCTGCAGACATTTGAACATCTCCCTAAAGAGGGGTCACAGGGAAGAGATGAGCCAGCCAGTGTGCAGAATAACACTGTCAAAACATACGACTTTCCTCTAGCTCTTTAATGCCTCCTTCCACCACTATCATGACCCCAATTCTACCTTACACATCAGATTAGACCACAGCATGCATACTGCTACAGATAAGAGCCCACAACACAGGGAATCCAGGATAACACCTCAGGGCCAATGTGGCAGTCATGTACTCGTATGCCAATTTCATGATTGGGAGTCTAGGGGTGGAGTCTAGCCTGTCAATCTGGAGATAGCCAATGAGGCCTCTGTGTGGACATGGCTTTCACTGAGAATTCTGGGAAGTCTCACTATATCTCCCTCGTGAAGATGAGTGACCATCTCCCAAGTTGTTGAGAGATGCTTGACTGACAAGACAAGGTGGCAGCGTCCAACAAACTGAAGGAGAAGCCACACAGCCTTACCCTAATGGAAGCAGACCTCTGAAGCCAGGAAAGCCACAGAGAGACTCCTACCAGCACTGAGATCCTTCTATTGCCAATGGATACTGCTGATGGACCCTGAGTCCTGGAAATGAGGAGCCATGGGGAGACCCCTGCCAGTGCTGAGATGCTTCTAACTGCACGTGCTTCGTGAGTTGGAAGGAGACTTTATAGACTAGAATTGGGCATATGGGTTAATATCAGACTTATAATCTTGGACAGGACTAGGTTGGGATGTTTTCTCAATGTTCCATTCTTCTTGTATATAAACCTTTCCCTTATATCCATATGTGTGTTTATGAATTTGTTTCTCTAGTCTATCCAGACTAGCATAGCCAACAAGGAGAGTAGAGATATCAGAAGCATTAGGGGAGGGTGGGGACAGAAAGGGGGAATTGATCACAAGAATCAACTAGAACCCCCTCCCAGGGGGACGAATAACAGAAAAGTGGGTGAAGGGGGATGGAGGATGATATAAGAGATGAAAATAAATATCTATAATTTATCAAGAGTTCTTGGGGGGGGGGCGGTTGGTGGGGGAGGGAGCGGGAAGAAATGGGTAGCTGATGTCAGAGGCTCAGGCAGGAAGAGAATGCTTTAAAATGATGATGGCAGCATAGGTGCAAATGTGCTTGACACACAGGATGGATATCTGGATTTTGATAGGAAATAGAAGAGCCCCCTATAAAAGGCATTTAAAAAAAAAGAGCTCAGTTGGGAAAGTAAGTATTGACTGATGGTGATGCTGACACTGACCAGGGAGGTGAGGTGGGGGAGGGCAGTGTAAGGGTCCCTTCTATGGTTTCAACGACATGAACGTTGTCTTCACAGGGCAGCAAGCCACTCCTGAGGATCGCTATCAGAGTGTCAGCAGCTACTTGCATGATGTAGAGATCGTTGCTCAGAATTAGAGGGCCTGGCTCTCACAGGTCTCCAGGTGGGCCACCTCCAAGGTGCGGACACACAGTCTGCAGTACAAGGGAGGGATCCTCAAGGTAGTATATGATGACTCACGAGCCCAATTCTACCTTACAAATCTGGCTAGTCCAGAGGATGCACACTGGCACAGATAAGAACTGGAAACACAGGACCAGTGGTGAGAGTAGCGATATCAAGAGGGTGGAAGGAGGATGGGACAACTAATTACAAGGATCTACATATAACCCCCTTCCTGGGGGACATACAACAGAGAAGTGGGTGAAGGGAGATATCGGACAGTGTAGGATATGACAAAATAATAATAATTCATAAATTATCAAGTGTTTAAGAGGGAAGGAGAGCAGGGAGGGAAGGGGGCAACAAGGAGCTGATACTAAGGGCTCAAGAAGAAAGCAAATGTTTTGAGAATGATCATGGCAACAAATGTACAAATGGGCTTGACACAATGATGAATGTATGGATTAAGAGTTGTGTGAGCACACAATAAAATGATTTTTTAAAAGAGTAGTTTCCTATTTTTTTGAATTTGTGGCTACTTTTATTTTTGTTATCAATGTCCTCTATGAGTCAGTATCAACTTTACAGCAGCGAGTTTGGGGTTTGGTTGGATGTGCAGAGAGTTTAAGGAGTTAAATTTAAGTCAAGTTTAAGGTCATTTTACTAAAGAGCAATGACCCTGAAGCATTCCACCACCCAGTTCCCACTTTCTAGAGGCAATGGCATTTAATAATCTTAGAGATTCTCTCAGTATTTACCTTCAGATCTATAAATAGCATGCTTAGGCTGCCATTGCACTCTTCCCCCTCTTGGCACTGTCTTGGTGCTCTAGTGGTGAGTGGTTAAAGTTCTCAACTGCAAACCCCAAGATCAGCAGTTTGGACTCACCAGCCACTCAATGAGGCCACAATGGGGCAGGTCGCTTCCTGAAGATGATGGCTGTCAAGTCCATTGGGCCATTCTGTGCACTCCTAATGAGGCGCTGTGAACCAAAAGCAACCTCAATGGCAGTGAGGCTGTAGGTCATTTAACTCGTTTTCAAAATGAAAAAATGGGGAATCTGTGCTTGCCCTCCCTCACTTCTTCATAAACACACACACACACACACACCTCAAAAGCATTGGCTATCTTACATTTCGGTCAATCCACCACCTCTTGTGCCTGGGGCTGGCTCAGAGCCATTTGGACCCTGTGTGCACAGCCAAAGGAGATGCTGCCCATTCCTGCCCCACCCTCTCCACTATGTTCCTGTGGGAGTCCATTGGTGGAGCTGCTGTGGGCACACTATATGAACATTAATCATAGCTAAGACATCCAAGCGCCTACAATCACATTTCCTTTTGGGGGCAACAGTTTGGGTTTCAAGCATCTTGTGTTGGATATATGGCATCTTCTATTTCCAAAACTTAAAAAAAAATAACCCTTGTGTCTTCCTGGCTTGTTAAATACTTTCTATGCAAAACAATATAATCAGTTAAGCAGAATCTAAATCTTGACTTTAAGCATGTATACATCTCTCTGACTCTGAGCACACACTTTCTCGCAAACAGATATATTGGAAGTTTGCATGAAAATGGTGTTGCTCTTAGGTGCTGCTGAGGCCCCTAGATTCTTAGAGACCCCTTGTACAACAGAAGGAAACAGGGTCCTGTCCTGTGACATCCTCACAACTATCATGATGTTTGAACACATTGTTACAGCCGCCGAGTCGCTCCACCTGGTGAAACGTCTTCCTCTGTTTCTACTGCTCCTCTGCTTCACAAAACTTGATGTTCTTTCTTAGGGACTGCTCAAAGTATGGGAGATGACGACTCTCCATCCTGACCATTCATGAAAATATATGTATCTTTAGGGAAGAAAGGTCTTCAATCCAAGTTTATAAATGACTCATAAGAAAGGGGTTTTGAAGTCAACAGGCTTAGCAAAGTGAAAGAGATCCAATAACTACCGGACGCCCCAGAGCCTCCTCCAGGTAGATGTGTATTGTGAATTCAATATGTAGACAAACCCTCATTGTCATTGACCATGGAGAGTTTTTCCAAAAAACATATTAGCAGCAGCTCTCTGGATGATAAAAAAAAAAACACTCTGAAGACAGCCCCCCCCACCCCTCTTTTGGTCCATCTGGTAATATTGCAAACTGAAGGCGGGCTCAGGGGTCTGGCACACACAAAGTCCCAGGGACAACTGGGTCTGCTACCTGTCCCCTGATCAGCCTGGGGGCTTACAGAAGGCAAAGATTTGCCCAAGTCCCTGGCATGCATCTGGCAGAGTCACGGCACCCTGAGAGTGTGCATCAGACCTTGGCACCATTGACACCTGGAGGGTTGGCTGGCACCAGCTGGTGAGTCAATCTATCCATCCTGGCCATTCTCTGGTGCTTCCTGTCCTCTGATGTCCTGGTCATCAACACAGGAACACAAGATGACTGCTGTTGAACCTTGCAAGTCAGGTTGAACCTCCCACCGCCAGCCCCAGGCACCCCAGGAGCAGGCGTCTTTACCTTCCCCAGGGCAGGCTTCAGGCTGCCCAGACGTTGGATTGGGCTCTATCCTAGCAGGAAGTGTGTGAAAAGTGAGGCCTATGGAGAACCTTTCAGCACTGCGGGGGGCCACCCAGCAGACACTGGATGCCAGCCTGCTGAGGCTCCTGGAACTGTCCGGGGTCCTGATTTCTGTGCTTCACTCCTACCCTACTAATGTGTCCTAAATTCAACTGTAAAGTAGCCACAGTTTGTCTCCTGGGTCCTGTCTGTTCACGCAGGTACGAGTTAATGCTTCTTGTATTTCTGAGGACTAAGTAAATGACTAGTGGGTGAAAAGCATTATCAGAGTATTCACTACATACATATGGCAAGGAGTACGTATATACCGTATATACTCGACCTGTTTTTACCACAAAAAAACTGCATTAAAAATGTACTGAAAAACTTAATTTACAGACACCTATATATGGTATAGCAGATGATTCTGGTCCCCTGTCCGAGGTCCTACCTGAACTCAGCTGCAGTCAAACTCCTGTCTTAGGTCTCATCTGAGACGCCTCATCCTACTGGCCTGCTTGCTTGCATGCAGGGCAGACCAGATGCGCTGGGAGTTAACTAACCACCAGGAACCCTCACCCACTGTTTACCCGTGGCGGCCTCTTCACTCAAAGCCAGTCCTGAAGCACATTCTCTGAGTGAGGCCATGAGGTCTGGGTTCCAGTCGTCCAGAGATAACTTTCTCAGTAACACTCTTTATGGACTTATCTCTTGCCTGATTAACTCCCCAACCTCTCATGGCATTTGTTGGGATAACCTCTTAAAGACCGCACTGTCCCTTTGTCTTGGGGCCTGGTTTGGAGTACATTCTAAGAGAAACACCGTAAACGAATGGATGACCACTTAGAAAGCGAGCTTCAGATTTTTTTCTACCGTGGTTTCTCTCGCCCCGTTGCCCAGTTTCAGGCTTGGTGCAAAAAAAGTTAGTCTTTTCTTGCTCATTTCCATATTCTCGTCCAGCACCACACCCAACCCAGGCCTCCAGCCGTCACATGGACTATGGCTCACAAGGACTGTGTATGACAGAGCAGCCAGCCCATTGGGTTTCTGACGCTGTCACCTTTAGGAAAACACATACTTCTCCCACAGAGTGGTCCTGGGCCACCAGGGCACAAACTGCCAGCCTCCCTGCCTGACTCCCAACTATACGCACTGCCAGGGAGCTGATGCTGACTTACAGAGACCCCAGGCGACAGCGGGGAGCTTCCCTGCAGGTTCTGAGACTGCTCCCCTTTGCGGGAGTAGGTCGCCTCGCCTTCCTCCCATGGATAAGCTGGTGGTCTCCCACGGCTGGCCAGGGCATAACCATAGCAGCTCTTTGAATTTGCTGAGCTCCACTGTTTGATCTATTGAACAGATAATCTCAGAAGATCCCTTGCTCTTGTCTGTGTCCAGCTGTAGATGAAGCACAATATCTCTTTGGGTGTCCCCACTCTGTACACCCTGTTCTTTCTCTGTGCTGTGCTTGGCACTGGGCCCCCCAGAAGCTGCTCCGAATCAGCCCCCCACCCAGAGTCAAAATAAGAACTATCTCTTCCCTCCCAGGTCACCACGAGTCATGGAAAGGGGCCAGCAAGGAAACATTAAGAGCACGCTGAGCAGAGAACACCGGAAAATCACCCCAATTCCAAAGCTATATTTTTCCCAGCAGGTGAAGAGGAAGTAATAATGCAGCTGATCTCTTTCTTAGTCGGAGTATGCAGTGGCAGCAGCGGTGCAGCCCTTTCCAGACTATGCCTCTCCAGCCATTTCCCAGCTGCCCCATCAGGGACAGTCCACCTAGCCTCCATACCAAAGAGCCGGGGGGTCAGTGCTGGGAAAAAGTGGAGTGCACCCAAAGGCTGCCCAGCATGTTCATGAGAAGGGCTGCTAGCTGAGACCAAGGAATCCTGACAACAAAAGGCAAGTTCTGTGGAGACGCATGGGTGAGAGAGAGGAAAAGTACAGGCAGGAACCCCCACCCGGGTGGACTCTGCTTATGGTCCACACCTCATTTCCTTGAGGCCAACCTGGGGTCCTAGGAAGAACAACAGCAGAGGTGGCAGTGTGGGGATACCAGAAAGTCTAGTGGTAGCCTGAACCCAAAGGAACAAGGAAAGAGGGGGCCCTCAGTGGGCACCCCACCAGAGTTGGTTGTTTCTGTCTCCCATTCTTTCTCCTTTTGCCAGTCCCTCCTGCCTTCCTCCCCCACCCACCATTTTACTGTCCATGCCAGAAGCCCACTTGCCCGTGCAGCGTGCTCACTACCCAGTCCTTTGGTGAAAAGGTATGGTGATGATAAGACAGCAGGTAAGGACTCAGAGATTTGAGAAAGTGAGAAAGCAGCAGAAATCACACTGATTTGAATTCTCGCCTACAAGCCAATTGTTAGCGCTGGAAGGCAGGGCCCCGGGGACTTGAGGCTCTGTCTTTTCTTCACCACTGGTTTCTGTTTGCACATGGAGGAGCCACTGCTCCTGAGCAGGCCCTGGGCCCAGGCTGCCTGGCCCGAGCATGAAGAGGAGGCAGATGGATTGGGTGGGCATGCCGCTACTGAAGGTCTCCCAAGGAGCAGATTGCATCTGTGTCTTCAGGGAAGTATGATTGCCAGAGAGAGTGCTGGGACACACACACACACACACACACACACACACACACCAATATATACATTATTGCTTGTTCTAAGTCTCTAGGTTGTCACACAAGCACATTCACAACAAACACATAAATACAAAAGCAAAAGTCCTCTGCCATCTAGTCAGTTATAACAAAGCAACCTTATCAAAAATTTCCAAGATTAGGAATGTATATGGAAGCAGGCAGCTACATCTGTTTCTCCAGGAGCAACCAGTGGGTTTGAACCACCAACTTTGTGACTAGAAAGTCCAATACCTATCATGTCAACAACCCCCATCATGGTCAGCACTCTCAACTCACAGATGCAGTAGCGGGCTTGGAGCCCACGTGTCCATGGCTGCACCATGAGCTGGGCGCTGTCCAGGACTCCTGGAATGTGTTTCTTCCAGTCTTTGAGATGCCCTGTGAATACACCCACATTGGGTTGATAGACCCTCTGGGAACAAGGCAAGGACTTGGGCCCAGGCGGACTCTGACTAGCAACTCTATCTCCTATTGGCTGAGTAACCTTGGGTAAGTTGCTTAGATCCTCTGAGCCTCTGTTCCCTTTCCCTTTAGACTGTAGATCAAGGCACCCCTTCCCAGCATTGTTTTCAGGATCCTCTGAAGTCCCAGATGGGCAGCACCTCACCCACAGCCTTACACAGAACAGTTGTCCTTGAAGGCGCAAACCCAAACCCAATCCACTGACATCAAGCACTCCCATAGGCAGGGGCCTGCACAAGCAAGGTTTCTAAGACTACATAGTTAGATATGATAACCATATAGTTCTCCACCAGCATGAGTGGGGAGCTTGCTCTGCCAACCATTTTGGCACAAGTTGGGTTCCCTTGAATGGCCAGTGCTCTCACCTTAATATTGATGTGTGTAGCAAATTTAGATTATGCTGGCCACAGCATTCACCTTTGTCTGGGGAGACTCCTGGCCTGGGAGAGCTGAGCAGTGGTAGTTTCCCCAATATGTTTGAGGAGAGACCCTTAGAGGTTCTGAAACATCAGTGTCTGGCACACCACCACAAACTGCCCATAGGCCTGGGATGGGGTGCAGTCTTTGTGTTTCTGATGCATATTCACTCCACAGAAATGTCAGACACTGCTGCGGCAAGCTGCAGGCTCTATCTGGCCAGAGGCCGGCCGCCAAGGTTCTTGGTTGCCGTGACTGCTGTGACTGTGGGAACAGGCTCACCAGGTTCCCATGAAGTTTGCATACTCGGAGAGGTGAGAAAGAAAAGTTGGGCATACACTCTTGGATCACACAAGAGTTCAGCATGACACTCTTGGATCACACAAGAGTTCTGGGTGGCAGTGAGGCCCTGCTCTTGGCTGGAAGACACTGACAGAACAGTGACCATCAGGATGGAGTCCTTCCTACAAGGTCCATGTTGGTGACACACAAAGGCAGCATTTCACTGGGCATACAAGAGACCACTATGAATCAGGGCCACCATGACAGCAACCAACAGCACTAGAGAGATGTAGACTGTGACACGCATGACCTCTCAGTCCCACCTAAGTGTACGGCTGGACACAGGTCCTGCTGCTCCCCTGTCATCTGGACCCCAGCAGATTCCCGACATAGCCACACACATCCCTGCCCCTCCTCCTCAAGCTCCTCCTGACTCACCCTCCTCATCACCGGGGCTGCAGGAAGCCAGAGGGCTGCATGTCCCCACTCCATTCCTAAGCAGCTATGAGGTGTTTCAGAATGTCCAACCTCATCCCAGTTCCACTTCTGTGTCTCCAGGGAGAGGCAACCATAGATCACCTGCCCTGCTGACTAGGGCGGAAGGGAGACAGTGTGTAGGCAGCACCTGGACAGAGCCTGGTGCTGGGTGGGGGTGGCAATACCACACCCCCACATCCTGCTCCTTCAAACCCTTCCTTCCTGTGTCGTACACTACTAGCTCTGATGAACCCCCATTACCAACACACCCTCCTCGGCTCAGGTCTCTAAGATAAGCATCTTAGACCTCCCTGCTGGGGAGAGGACCCCCAGCCTGCCAATGTCTCCCGGGCTTCCAGAATAAATTATAATGTAAGACGCTAGGCTCTTTAGCAGGGAACCAGCAATTGATTTCATATATAATGTGGAAAGAGAAGAATACTATTGTACTTTGTTTTCCTATGGCTATTATCCCCATAAGAGCCCATTTCTACCTCTTAACAGGGATTTACTTGGACTGATGAATTGGTTAAAAATCTTGCTGGCCAATTTCAATTTACTCAGTATGACGCAGGCTGTAGAATGCCTCACCAGAGAGTAAATCAGGCCATGCCGCTCCCTGGAGGGCACTGCTGCTCTTCTGAAGATGCCCACCTCTCCTTAACAGAGCTCCAGGAGACCCCAACAGGCCCTCCAGTAGGGCAGGAGGGTGGCCCAAATAGGCCAGGACATCACCTCTATGGGTAGACAGGGGCTAGGGTAGAAGGATGTGCTTAGAGCTGAGAGGAGGAGTGTGTCCTGTTTAAGTCAGAGGACTAGAGCTGTCGGTCATACCCATGGTACCCATGCCCAGAGCAGCTCCACACAGACAGGAAGAGCCAGCTGGAGGGCTCAAAGCTGGATGCTCCTCCCTGAAACGGTCCTGTTCCCCTGGACCTTTATACCACACACCTCTCTCCCAGCCTTGCAGGCACCTGTGGCTTGGGTGGTACTAGACTGGGCAATGCCAGCTTCCTGATTACTCCATCTATCCCATGTCAAGCAGGTTCTGAACCCCAAGTTCCTGCCCCCACTGACACAGCGCAGCTTCAGGAACTGCAGACCAACAGACTTATGCATGAGGTCACACCTTTCCACACCTCCAGCACCATACCTTTGAACCAAACAAGTCCAGCTCTTGAAGTAGAATTATGAGATGGGCATTCTAGTCTTCTGTTGAGTTTCCAAATTCATGCCCACAACCTACCCAAATCAATTGTAGCCCAGTTGATTCCAAGTCTTGGAGACAACCACGTGTGTTGACCTCCAATGTGCTTTGAGTTGGTTTTCAGAAGTACATCACTGGGTCTGTTTGCTGAGGAACTGCTGGGTGGCCTCAAATCACCAATCCTTTTGGTAGCTGAGCACTTTAGCCCTGTGCCATCAAGGGCCTCCGTCACTCACCTATACTGGCCATGAACGAGACTGCAGCTGGAGAGGACACCAGGGAGGAGCACATGCCCTGCTTTATTGCCATGCCACATGCATCCCTGACAGCCAATTGGTCACAAAGATGGGGCTTCTTGCTGAGGAGGAAAACCTGACACAGGGCTAGGGATGGCACTGAGCAGATGATGCTCCTGCCAGAGCCAGCCTCAGGATTCCAGTGGACTGGATCCCACCAGACCAGAGCAGGGGCCTCAGCTTCAATGCTGCACTTCTGGCACCTGTGGATTTGAGGAGTGTCCAGCTCTCTCAGTGGTCACTTTCCCCATCGGACAGGCCAAGCACCCAATTATCCTATATCTCACCTTAGAGGAAACTGTTCAGAAATCCCTTTTTGAAACTCTTTCAAGGTGAACTAAAGAAGTAATTGGTTTCTAATACTAGGAACAAGCAAACAAAATTCCTAGCAAAAATAGACCTCAGGACAGCTCTTGTTTCCCAGCCACACATCCATCCACCCATCCACCCACTCATCCACCCACCCACCCATACATCCATCCACCCACCTATCCATCCATCCATCCATCCATCCATCCAGGCATAACCATTATTAAGAAATGACAGTGAGTTGTGCAGAAAACAATAGTTCACAGCCTGCCCATTCTTGATCCTGGATGGAAGTATCACTGTCCCCCATGCCTCATCACACATACCTACACACCTTCTCCGAGGAACCGGTCAAGGTGTGCTGAAGATCATTGACTACCATGTGCAGAGCACTCACAATGGTCAGACTTCCTGCTCTGGGCTTTCCTGCCCCTCCCCCTGGCCCCAGACTGTGAACAACAGTGCACATCTTCATTTCTGAAAGGGAAGCTCAAGTTCTGAGAAACCAGTGGTGCCGTCAGCCCAGCTTCTGCTTGCCCCGCTCAGTTTGTTGCTTACAAAGAATCTAGCTTCTCATACAGTGGCTCATATAACACTCCTATCTCCTCCTCCATGGAGTTTCAGATGTTTTTATGAGGCCTACAAGGAGAATAAACGAGAACTCACATCTCCCAGGACCCTCTCCCCCATCTTTCCTCCTGGGGCTCTGCAGGCCCTGGCAGCCTCCTGTCTCACCTCAGCACCCATTACCAGACCTTCAGAGAACCAGGCCACGCACCAAGCCACTTGGCATGGAGTTCACTCTGCCCTATGCATATTCCCGTGTGTGCAACGCTGGGTTTGGTCATCACTTGTTTGAATTTCCCTAGAACAACTGCCAGCATCTCGCTTGGCCACAAGATCCATCGCTTGTGGGTTTCACTATCCAGAGAACAATGAAGTACGTAAAACCAGCTCCACAGTAACCAAGCCTGAAGGCGTGGAGTCTGCGCTGGCGCTTGGTGCTGAGTGCAGGTAGCACAGACACAAGAAGAAGGTGTGTCGCCAGCCTCCCATGGAACGTGCAGTGGCTGTGCTCTTCAGAAGGACATCCCAGGTCTTTCTTCACGGTGCTTTGGGGGAACTATGAGATTTAGCAGCTGGGTGCCTCACCACTCACACCATGCAGACCCCTCGGGACACCAGAAGTGTCCGTGGAGACAGTGGGGTTCAGCGGGCCAGCGCGGACCAGTCATACATGAACATGAGGCACAGATGGGCTGGTCTCTGCATTTTCTCTCCTCCATACTCAGTCTGTGGATTGGCTGACTGTGGAAACTTGGTCCCTCTGGCTCGAGCAAGGTGAGTTCTCCGTGGCAGTCATGGTCTGCCCTTGAAGGAGGTGGACGCACCCAGGTAAGGTGAGCACCTTTGGGCACAGCCCACTGCCCTGATAACAACTTGGGGGGGGGGGTTGTCCTGCCTTCCCCTTCCTCCCCAGAGCCCCCTCAGGACAGCACGGGGAGCCCAGGCCTCGCCCTCCAGACCCCACGCCGGGCCCAGCACAGAGGAACACTCGATAACTGATTGTTGAATAAATTGTGTTGAATATACCAGAAATGATACAACAGCCTCAGGCTCAAATAGATATTTCATTATCTGGTGAGGAATTAAAAGATGCCAACTCATCTTGAAAATAATTGACTGCTCTTTTACGATGCCTCTCATCATTTCTCTCCAGCCCTGCAGAGCACTGAAGCTCTCCGATATCCCTCATAATCAGAGGTACTATTTATTCTATAAGCATTTCATTTAACAGCACTAAAATCCCAACTCTTCAGTGGTCATTTCTTTTCTCTGGCATCAGAAAGGACTACTAATAGAGCGAATGAATGCAAAGAAGAGGGCCTGATGATTCTGAACCATAATCCTCCCTTTGATTAATTTCCTCAGGGCAAACTTCTTTCAAAACTGCCTTGTCTGCCCATGTTTTCACAAAGCCCATCAGCCCTCCGTAGCAGCAGCAGGGTGTAGCTGACCCTGGCCAAAGGGTAGATAAGCCAGGGTCTCATCATCATTGATGAGGTTTTTCCAGAAGCCAAACCTCTTCATTAAGCTTAAGAGCTATTTCCAAACCGTGTGTGCTCCCCCAGCCAGTGGACCGACACAATATGGTAATGAGAGGCCACTGTTCCCCTGAGAAACAACAGCATCAGCACCTTCTGAATGGACTGAGCGAAGGGCGCATCGGGTGGAAGTCCTGTCAGTGTGTGCAGTGGCAGCCCACCGAGGCTCGCTGGAGCTGTGTGAAGAAAGAGCAGTGCAAAGACCACCTGTGGAAAAGGCAGTCACTAGAAGTGTCTCCCCCCACCAGGGGGGTGGAGTGGTGGGGTGGAGGTAGGAGTATCAATAGGTCCCAGTTCATGTCATTTTCTTACATGTGCTATTTGAAACAAACTTGGCTCTGAGCACATACTCCGTTTAGTACACTGCTAGGTGTTGTCACAGAGGTCACAGACAGAAGTCTAATTACGATGACCACCATGCACGGGCAGGACATGGGGAGCAGGCCACAGCAAATGCTTTACATCTGCCACCGCACACACTGTCAGCAAGCCTGCAAGAGGGGCATCTTCTCAGGGAGGAAACTTAAGCTCATCTAAATCAGGGAGATAAAATCAGTGACTTTCGACCTTTGCCCACTAGAATCATTAAAGGGACAACTTTTTAAAAATCTGATGCCCTAGACAGACCGCAGAGTAATTAAATCATAATCCCTGAGAGGGCACCCAGGCATCACCCTTTTAAAGACACACACACACACACACACACACACACACACACACCTACCCCAACTGATTCCAGTAGTGGTGTATTCACTGCCTGATATGCCACACTAGTTAGTGGAGGAAGAAGAAGGACTTATACCCAAATAGGTATGTCTTTCTCAGGTCCTGTCCTTTCTGACAGTCTGCCCGAGGGTTCCTGTCTTCAAGTTGTTCACAGTTTGTAACAGGTGTTTGGTGGGACCGCACTAAGCCTCTGGATGGCCTGAGCAATTTGCGCTACTCTACTACCTAATCTCACTCTGTCACTGTCATTGTGTCTTTGCCAACCCACAAAGACCTACAGGGCAGAACTTCCCCTTTAAGGGAATAGAAAAACCTTGTGCTTCTCCCAGGGAGAGGATGGAGGTTTCAAACTGCTGACTTAGAGAGGAGCAGCTCATTGCATAACCACCGTGCCACCAGGGCTCCTTATTAACCCAGGAGGGGAAGAAGATAGATAATCCCATAGATTACCAAAAGAACCACCAAATCTTTCTTGGAAGAAGTGCAGTCAGAATACTTCTTAGAGACATCGTCTCACGTACTTTGGACATGTCAAGAGAGTCGAGTTCCTGGAAAAGGACATCATGCTTGGTAAAGTAGAGGGGCAGGGAAAAAACTAAAAACAGAGAGAGGAAGCCCTTGGATTGACACAGCGGCTGCAACAATGGGCTCAAATATAAAAATGATTGTGAGGATGGTGTAGGATGGGGTGGTGTTTCGGTCTGCATTCATCTAAAGGTTGATGGTTCAAGCCCACAAAGCAGCACCATAAAAGAAAGGCCTGGGAATCTGATTCTGAGAGGATTACAGCCAATAAACTTGTATGTCAACAAGTCATACTCAATTACACACAGACTGCCATGAGTCAGGACTGACCTGATGGTGGCAGGTTTGCTTTTGTGCTTTTTGAGCAATGTCACAGGGGTTGTTGCTCTTTTTAATGCTGTCAGGTAAATTTCTACTCGAAGCAAACAGGACACCTGTCGATCCTGCACCCTCTGCATACACACTGTATGGACACCAGGGGCGAACTGATCAGTGATGTGGTAGATGTCCGGGGTCCACGGAACTCGAAAGAGAAGAGATCTCCACATTTTTCACAAATAGGTGGTGATTTCTTTGGGAAAGTGTCATTTCAGCAGGTCTCAGTTTACACAGACCCACTTCCTACAGTGGTGGTAGGGGAAGCAGCTGGCACACAGGAGAGCAGGCAGGATCTTAAAGTAACAAGCACTCAGGAACAAAGACTACCAGGAGGTGGGAGGCGGCTGTTGAAAAAGAAAGATGGATGAACCCTGACAAGGCCTCGGGTCAGAGTGAGGAGGTGGCGATAGAGGTGGTTGACAACAGGAATTCCTCCAACCATCCAAGAAGTGCTGGTGCAGGAATGGTCATCTGGTGCACACAGGTACGTCTACATATGTCTGTCTGCCTGCAGGTCTTTCAGTGTCTTTTCTTCTCTTTTATAAGGATGCTAATCCTGTTGATTTGGGCTCCATCCTACTCCAGTATGACCATGATAACTGATCCAATCTCCCTAACCTTTGTTTCTAAACAAGTTCCTATTCACAGGTACCAAAGATGGGGAGTCCCACATATCCTTTGAAGATGCGCAATTGAATCTAGAAGACAGTCTACTATACACAGGCCCATGATGGTGAGATCAGTTGACGGAGGGTAGGAGATCCAATAGGAGGCGGATCCAACCTTCCCAGGAATTAAGAACTGATGGGGGGCAGAGACAGAGAGACAAACTCTGAGGAGTATGAGCCCTCTGGATGGAAGCCGCAGACAAGCCTCAACAGTGACTCACACCATGGGTAGCGGTGCTTTGGGTGCCAGCTCTTAGCTTGGCTAGTTAGGGAACCTGGCAAGTTAGCTCGCCACACTTCTGCTTCCCACTGTGAGAACCTGGGATCACCCAATGCTTCCTGGCCTACTGTTCACACATTGCCTGTCAGTCTCAAGTAGATAGCGCATATGAGCACATTCAGAGGAGTAAAATGCATTACACACACAATTTCCCGGTGTTATTAATACTAAGCATGTTCTCTTTACTTTTCCAAGCTCTTAAACTTGAAGGCTATGCCACCCTATGAGGAAAATGTTAATAATGATGTCTTTTATAGCTCAAAGTTATGAACAAATATAAAAAGTTTATATCTTTTGCTGGTGCTGGGGAACAGACTTACCCATATGAATTGCATTAAAATCTCACTTTTTTTTCTGATTTGAGTTTCTTAAAATACAGGTGTCCCCTCCCCCCCTTCAGTGTTTGCTTTACCGCATTTTTCCAGCAGTTACAAGTTAGGCCGCTAACCACCAGGTCAGCAGTTCAAAGCCACCAGCTAATCCGTAGGAGAAAGAGCTTAGGGTCATGGTGAGTTGGCACGGATGCCACAGGAGGGACTTTGGGCTTTTCTGAACCCACTGTTGCTAATGGAAAGAAATGCAAAGAACATTTTCACTTTCGCAAAACAAAAGGTGAGACTCAGAACTGATGCTTGGCATTTGCTTTGCAGAGGGCTACTAAAAGAGGCAGCCAGCAGTGAGTGTGCACAGAGAGAGGCATCACCACAGAGCTCCTTCCAGGCAAGGACACGCAGCCTCTCAGCATGCAGGTGCCTGGCAACTGTGGCTGTGAGCATCTGGGTTGCGGACACATGTCTCTGTAGACTCACTTTACCCCACCATGGCAAACGAAAAGTCCCCCCCACTCCTCAGAACAGGAAGCTACAGTGCACCTCCCCACCCACTTAGGGATCTTACCCATGGGAGGATCAGAATATTTCAGCACACCTTACCAATCCCGGAGTCCTCCCTCCGAATTCAGAGAGGTGGAGTTTGTGACTGAGGGACCTCACAGGTATCTTGGTGGGGCTTGTGTGGGTCTCTTCTCTCCGGCGGATCATCGGGACTGCTTAGCAAACTGCCACGGATGAACACGGTTTTCTATATCCATGGGATCATGTGTAACTCAGAGTCAGAAAGTAGTGTTTCTGAGGTTCCATTTCTGACATGTGTTTTCCAAAAGAAGGTGTTCAGAGATGTCTCTGCTGTGAAAGCATGACGGCAGACCAGCTCTCTCAGGAATGAATGCACTTGTCTTAGACTTCTTGGGGGCTTTCACAAACAGCCCAATCAAAAGTGACTTCGGAGACAATCTGCTGGGCCAGTTGGATTAGAGACAGAAAGGTCAGCTCAGAATTCTGAAAGCAACTGTTTGGGGGAAACTCAGCTGAGTCAGAGGGAAGGATTAAGGATTCGCAGGGGGATGAGGATGGCGAAGGTGGCCAGCAGAGGTGGACAAAAGAGCGTCCATAGCAACACGGGGCACATGTGGGAACTAGAAACCACAGGGACGATGACAGGGTAACGGTCATAAGGAACCACAGATAAGCAACTAGGTCAACATCCTTAGTGTGGCCACCCCAGCTGGCTGCATCCACACCAGAGTGGCCCCGGGGAGATCTGGCTTTGAAAATAATGACTGTGGGTGCAGACGAGACAGGGGTGTGGGGGTCCTGGGAAGAACCGCAGAGTTGCTTAGGCTGCTGCAGCCCCTATGGCCCCCCCACCCCCTAGGAACTCTGGAGCCCTCCCCACACACAGCTAAGACTCCCATAGAAGGCAACAGTGATCCTGCAGGGGGGAGGTCCCTTTCTGGCACTTGATCAGAGCTGTTTGCTCCTCCTGGTCCTGGTCAGCTCTCCCAGTCCTCCAGTCCTGCCCTCTCACCACGTGCCTCATTAGTGCAAACCCTCTAACCCAGCGGTCCTCAGCCTTCCTAACGCCCTCAATACAGTTTCTCAAGTTGTGGTGACATCACCCCCGATCAAAAAAGTATGCTACTTCATACTACAATTTTGCTACTGTTATGAACTGGGTGTCCCCTATGAAAAGGTTGTTGACTCCCCGAAGGGGTTGCCACCCACAGGTCAAGAACTTCGGTTCTAACTGCACCTCACACACAGCATCCGGCACCCACACGCGTGAAGGCCCAGATTTGGTTGGACTGGACTGGACTAGACTGTTTGCACGGGCCCCTGGACCCTCTGGTAGAAGGGATGCTTACATCACTCTGCAGGTCTCTGTCCTGTGGCAGAGGACACTGTCCCTCAGTGCACTCTCACTTCCAGCCCACAGCAGGGCACACCAAGGAAGGGGCCTCAGGGGACCAGCCATCCCTCCACCCTCACACAGGATGAGTGGTCTCTAAAGGAGCTACAGGAGAAGAGGAGCCGTGTTGAACAGGTGGCTGCTGTCTGTGCCTCAGCACACTCCTGGGGCTATAGGTGCAGTGGGGGATGCATGGGGCTACTGGAGGATCCAGGCACCTATGGGAGAGCCCTGGACCCTGTAAGAGTGGACGTTCACTAGTCTAAGAGCAGGTCCAGCAGCTCCAGCTGCTCACGAGGTGGGCTGAGCAGTGGGGTGACGTCAACCCCCTCACAGAGTCCTCTCTTGTGTTTCTCTCCCTGACCTCTGGGAATAGACAAGGGCACTCCCTGCCCCCCTTGCAACCCTGAAAGCCCAAACCGGGGCACTCCTTTCTCCTAACTGGGGGGTTGGCAGTCTGGACCCACAGAGTAGTGACATGAAAGGGAAAGGTTAGGGGCAGGTAGGATGACATGTTCAGTAGAACCAGTATACACGTGACTTCAGATTACTAGTGACCCGTTGATTTAACTGTGAGTGAAGGTTATTCATGTCGTCTCTTCTGTGCGTGGTGATGGCAGGACAAGAAGATGAAGAAGGACAGCGGGTGAAATTGTTCAGATTGTTTCTTCTTCTTGGCGATCCACTGCGCTAGAATGAGCAAGTTTGGTAGTCGGTATTAATGAAAGGATATTTCATACCAGAAAGCCAGTCAAGAGCCTAATGCGAAGGCTTTGGCCATGGGCTCGAGGTCGTCCTTGTATCACAGTGGGTGAGGCATGGCGCCCTTGGAACCGTTCTCCTCAGAAACTCGGGGGTAGCGTGAATCCGAAGATTCTCAAAGGCAGAACATCTGAGTTGGTTCCCAGGAGCCACCCTCCCCAGTGTCTGCAGGGGGTTGGCCCTGTGCAGCCCTCCCCAACCCTGGCAGGGAGGAGGCCACGCCCACTGCCCCTCTGGAACTGCATGAGAGCAAGACTTCATTGGGGAGCTCCGTCCTACACTGCTGGGGGCCAAGTGGTTTGCTCAGAAACACGAATGCCCCTCCCTGTCCCGTTACCTTCTTTGGGGAGGGCGGGGGGTCACCAGGAAGGTGTGAGCAGGCGGCCTGAGTGTCCTGTTGTCACAGGAACCATCATCGCCAGTCCCTCACCTGCACAACCGGACCCTGGTCCTCTCTCAGTCCTGTGACAGAGCCTTTAGTTAATGCTTCTGTACAGCTCTGCAACAGAATTGCAGAAAGGCATTTTCCTCGCCAAATGACTGCGTGGAAACCTTCTAGGGACTGAGGAAATCAAAAGCACATTAAGGGAACTCACTGATGAAAGCTCCCTGAGTATCAAAGATCAACCGCGGCGCTGCTGTCTGAAGCCTGCCATCCAGATTAAGGGGGGTTGTGCACGGAAACATCAGATGGTATTTGTCAACTCGCTCTTCTGAAGGACAATGCAGGTCAGAGCCTCATCGAAGCGGAGCATGGCCACCACCAATGGGCCGGCGACGCATGGTGGAGAGCTGAAATTGAACTTCTCGGAAATTGCAGTTCATACTGCCGGCAACCATGTCTGGTTTTCAACACAGGTCCGTGCGCGAGAGAAGGCAAGGGGTCAGGGAGAAGGCTGGCGATGGGGGCGTCCCGGTTCCTGGGAGAGGACACATGCATTCCCTTCAGGGGATGAAGAGAGGGTCTCTCTCCCTCTGCAAGTGGCAGCCAAGGCTCTGAGAAGCAGAGCTTCAGCCCCTCCTGAGCTGGCTGGTGCTCCCTGAGCTCAGAGACACAGCAGTGGCTTCCTCCTCCGCAGTGCTGAGCCGGCCTGCCTTTCGCTCCCCCTCTCCTGCAGCTTGCCCTCTGAGTTCACGCTGCTACACGCTGCTTTCAGGGTTCCCTGGACTGGAAGGGAATTTGCTCCAGGCCCCCTCCTCAGCTGATCTCACCTGCCCTATGAGTGCCAATCATCTAATCCCACTTCCCACACAGTGCACGGACCCACCCCCATCATGACCCTACTGGCCTGGAAAAAAACCATTCCCATGACCCTCTTGCCCTCTGCACTAGGGAATACCAGTGCACTTTCTGCACATCTCTGCCCGGTGGTACAGGGCATATCAGTGCAAGGCTGCGCTTCCCAATGAGGGTGCCAAAGCAGCCCAAGGAGCCAGAGCCAGCTGGCAGAGCTGCCAGTCCCTGGGCATTTTACTGTTTCAAGGGAGACTCGGTGCCACTTGGCTGACTCCAGAGAGCACACAGTTCGTTTCCACCTGAGAGATCCGCATTCTTCAGGGCGAAGCTTGCCTTGCAGAGTTGTTGTGCGATAAAGAAAACGAGCACATAGAAATCAACGTGGAACAAGACACCAGGGTGGCACTGTCCCATCTGACACCCAGGTTTGAGGAGTTATGCAGTCCCCTGCAGGCGTGAAGTTGAAACCACTTATTGTTTATTTAATAAACGGAGCTGCTAGGTAGTTCTGAGAGCCTAGGGGGATTGTTGCAAAAAGGAAACCGCTAGTTGAGAGAGTTGGAGAATCTCTGCCCTAAGGAGGAAGGATGGCAGCTTCCAGCCCTGCCTGGTGATGATGGTCAACCCACCAACAGAGGGGCTGCCTGCCTTGCCCGCCTCACTCCCTGGTTGATAAGAGAAACAAATTCAGAGATATGTATATATATATGTAAGAGAGCGCTATATGTCAAAGAGCAATTGTCTATCAAGAAAATATCTCAGCCCAGTCTAAATCAAGCCTGTAAATTCGATATTAGCCCATACACCAGATGGTAGTCCATAAACTTCTCTTCAGATTGGTGCAGTCACATGCAATGATGCAAAATGCAGGGAGATCACAGGCTGGTGGGTGAAAAACCTTGTGGACCTACTGGCGGGAGAAGCCTCTCCAGGGGCTCTAACTGCCATCAGCATGGCCCTCTCTAGCTTGTCAACAGGAAGGTCAAGCAGAGAGTGTGTGTGGGCCACTTCCTCAGAAAAAGAGAGAAAGTTCCAGAACGCTCAAGAGAAGGCCGCATCCATAAGGACACATCACCAGGCTGTGCCCTGATTGACGGGCTAGGCTCCACCCCTTCAATGTTGAGCTCTTCAAGCTGGCATGAGATTACGTAACTATCACACTCTCGCATCTGTTGAACACCTACTATGTGCAGTGGATCCACAAAAACCCTCTTTTCAACAAGAGCCTGTCTCCAACGCGTGGAAACGGTCCTTCGTAAACTGTACTGGAACGTAGAGTCAGCTATGCAGGTCTATGACAAAGACTCCAACACAAACAAACAAGCTAACATCATCAGAGAACTAAATAACAGACTCATCAGATGTATCAGAAATGGTAGCATAGGCTACACACTGGAATAGCTAGCCACAAGGTCAGTAGTTTGTTTTCACCAACTGCTCCCTGGGAGAGACATGCATCTTTCTATTCCTGCAAAGATGTGCAATCTGGGAAACCCACAGGGGGAGTACTTATAGGGTCACAATGAGTAGGAATGACCATGGTTTATTATTTTTTTTAAGGATTGATGTGGTGAGAAATCTCAGGGAAGATTGAGAAAAGAGTAATATGGAGACAAGACCAAGCTCTGTCTATCTTTTTGGGCATAGAGAGGCCACACTGCAGGGCCCCGGGATGTCAGTGTGAGCTAGGTAGCTTTGGCACAGCTCAGCTCACTGGAAGAAGGTGCTGGTCATCAGCAGTGGAGTTGGTGAAAGGCCACATCTCAGCAGATAGGACACACACATCAAGAGAGAAAAAGTAGTTATGGGCCTCTCAACCACAGAAAGTCTCTTTGCAGAGCATGGGTTGTATATTTGCAAGATCAACAGCTCAGCCACAAGGGCATGGCCCTTCCCTGCCTTGTGAGGTCCACCCCTGTAATTCACGAAGGAAGTGTTCTCTAACATCTCACTCCTGTTACCTAAGGGACCTCTGGCAGGTTACCATGTATGAGTGGGCAGGTTTCCAGAGTTCATGGAAAATGGGCTTAAAAGACAATGGAAAGTTTCTGACCTTTTAAATGCCCCTCACTGTTTGTGGGTGAACATTGAATGTTATGAGAAGTTTTAGAAATGAGAATCCCAACAAAGGTTGATTCTAAACTAGTGTTTTCTATTCTATTGTGCAGAATTAGATGAATCGGTTACTCACCAAGTTTTCCACACACTCATTAGAGAAGACTTCTCTAATGGCCCAAGAGAGGTAGGTAAGATTACTCACTTCTCATGCATATGCTTATTAAGTTCATGCATTCATTTATGCATTCCGCCACTGATTATTAGATGGATTCACCAAGGCAGGGACAGTGAGCAAGAAATACAAGTCTGTCTTCCCGAAGCTCACCACCTGTCCTGCATGAGGGTAATTTCTGTTTCCGCTACCTGCTTACCACCAACACTCTTGATAACAGAAACGCTGAGGGTGTGGGTGAAGAAAAAGAGGCAAGAAGAAGGGCAGAGAGGAGCTAGGTCATTTCATCATCAAGTAATGGAAAGAGAGAGAAAGTTGAACCCAAACAGGATACCAAAATCAAAGACCGAAAGGACCAAAGTTCCTGTGAGGAAAACAGAAGGGGCCTGGGGGACCTGAGAGAAGCTCACGCTCCCACCAGCCCTGCGTACAAGGGCTGCCCCCGGATGACTCTCTGTTGAATACCTGAAGGGTGTCGCTGGCCCCCCTTCTCAGCTTGCTCCTCTTCCTCCTCCCTTTTATCTTTCGGGGGAATCATACAATATTCAGTACATCAATTTAACTCATCTAATATTTAATACCAATAGTAATATGGCAATATTTTACCCTAAGGGACGCTTGCTGGTAACAGAAGATCTTAAACGATATCCATTGTACTCCCAGACATTCACGCAAGAGGGATTAAAGTGCAAGGGGGCTTCAAGAAGTCTGTGGAAAACTTGTATTATTTTAATTCCATTTTCCCACAAGCTTTCTAAAATCCTCCCATATATGCTCACTAAAGGCGTGTAGATAAATATTTTTACCAGCCGCATTTGGGGTAGCCAAACCCTGAAAGCAGCTCCATGCCCATTATCCTGATGGGTAAGTAACTGGGTATGTCCACGCTGGAGACTCCGGCACAGCCAAGGACAGGAATGTATGCGCCTTGGCAAGGCCGCAGGACCTTGGTGGGGAGATTGCATGATCGTTTCATGCAAAATTTCCCCCGTCTCTTCCCTCCTCATCATACATGCCACAACATCAGAATCTCAAAAGAGCTATGCTAACGACAAGAAGCCAGATAAAAGGGAGAGAATGCATATGTCTAATTCCATTATAAACAGTTCTAAAGAACACCCACAGATCCACAACAATAGGCAATCAGTTGAACAGTGATTGCGGGGTGGTGGGGAGCCGAGGGGAGAAACAGAAGGATTGCAAACAGTCAGAAGAAAACTCCAGGATATAAATATATACACATATATGTTCACCAGTTTGCTATATTGATGATTTCATAAATATATAGCAAAACTTATAAAACTGTCCACTTTAAATATGTCCCATTTACTATATGGTAATTATACCTGTTAAAAAATGATATTACAACAGCATGCTCAAGAGGGCTGTAAATAAGAATGTCAACAAATGGATTCCTTTTGGAAAGCAGCTTGGCAAACCATACTAGGAATCCTACAGTGTGGTAAAAGATCTCCTCTTTTAGAACTATATCCCATAACATAAAATGAAATACAAAATATTCATGAAAGGATATTTTTAAAGTAAATCAGTGACATAACTGACAAAAAAGACTACTCAAATAGATGATGGCAAACTGTTGTATAGTCATTTAAAGTGAAGTTTGTGGGGAGTTTTTTAAAACCGGGGGAAAATACTTATGTGATCATGCTAAATAAAGACAAGATACAAATTCTATATATGGCACAAGCAAAATTATGCAAAAATATGCATAGAAAAATCGCTGAATCCCTATAGGATTACCTTTGATTAATGAAGGTATGAGTGATTTTTAATCTTTGAATGCAAATTGTAAAATGTTGTTAAAATGTTTTTATGTATCTCTTTCATTTTGTATGGGAATGCATTTTTAAATATAGTTTTAAGTTCTAAAATAAATAAAGTAAACCACATTCAAGGAAATCCCTAAGCTGCCTTGCTTCTTGGAAAGCGAGCACTGCAGTAAGGGCCAGATGGCATTTCTCCCATCTCTGTATCTGTGCAAGTGCAGACACGTTGTCACCACAGACGGACTGACCCTTCCATTCCTTTCTTTAGGAAATGCCCCCTGTGGTGCTCTGAGTCCAGTCGGTCTTTTGTTACAGCTCCACTTCTCACATGTTGAGTGTAAGCCCCCTGAAAGCCAAGGCGGGGTCTTTGTCTTCACTTACACGTACTTCCTGCTGCTCCTACTCACGCACACTCACATGCACAATGTCAGCATAAGTGAGAATGACTCTGTGTTTTCTAACACACATATCTCATATTTTCACTGTCATCTCCCTTTTTCATCTAAGTCCCCCCTCCCCACTATCACCACACACATAACACAGTCCTGTTTAGGACAGTCAGGATTGCAAACAGTCAGAAGAAAACTCCAGGATATAAATATATACACATATATGTTCACCAGTTTGCTATATTGATGATTTCATAAATATATAGCAAAACTTATAAAACTGTCCACTTTAAATATGTCCCATTTACTATATGGTAATTATACCTGTTAAAAAATGATGTTACAACAGCATGCTCAAGAGGGCTGTAAATAAGAATGTAAACAGTCCTGGAAATATGGGTGGCTGGGTTGGTGGGATATTAGTGTCCATTCTATGGAGAAAAATAAGACCAAAGTGCTCTTTTCTAATGAGACTAATTTAGGCAGTCTTCCCATGACTTCTTTATAAGAATCGTCTACCAAGTACTTAGGCTCGATGGGCTCCCGCCATGTTTGGCTCATCTTTGTAGCTCCAGGCAGACATTTGGTATGACCTACACTTCTCAAGATTCATTTAATAATCTCCAACTGTCATATCCTGAAGACAGAGTGTTCTAAGACATACTCTCATTTATTTCAGCTTAAGATGACTGAAATCAGGGAAGATATAAAAGAAAAGCTGAAACCAAAAACCAAACGAGTCACCTAGTTGATTCTGGGCCCCTGGTGCCCCGAGTGCACTATTAGGGACATGGGTAGGGTTGTATAAAGAAAAATGACATGGCCTATGTCCTCTTAAGTCAACACCAAGTTTTTTTCTCATGGCCTCTGTCACCCAAGCAATCGGACCACACTAATGCTCATTAATTAGGAGTTGCTATACTCACGTCTGGTGAAAGAAAAATGGGGAGACTTAAAAGTCCAGTGAAGGGCCATCTCAGTGTTCCCTAGAGAAATGCCAGAGTCTGTTGGGAGGAAGATCATGCCTGTATAAACCAGAGGTGGTTGGAGCAGGCTCTTATCAGCTCACCAGAGCCCACTGAACACTTAACTCCCCAAGTCCGTTTTCAGCGACGTCACATTAATACCTTGAAGTCAGCCATGATGGGAGCAAATGTTCTTAATCAGCGTTTGGGGATTTTGTTTTAATTTCTGGAGATCTAGTTGTTAAATTATTATGCACACACCTGGATATGTAGCTTAGAAATCACAAGTGCAGCTGGATAAAGGGGGGGGGGGATGAAAAGAAGAGTCCAGAATGACCCTTTGATATGTCTAGCAAGTCTCAGTCTCTAGATGGATGAGTGTGTGTCTTCGATGCAGAAGTAAAGATAAATTTGCTTGGGAGTCAAGGGTGGAGAAGATACGTTTATTCACAGTATGTGGTTTATACCAAAAAATCCAATTTTTATACTTGATTCTGGAGAGATGATCACCTAAACATTGAAATTTCCCTACTAACTATAACTATCTTGGATGAGACCTCCAGAACACCTAATAGATAACACTGGAATGAGAGCTCACCAGAGCAGAAAGGCCTATCCCATGACAGCAACCTTATAATTAGCTCATGATCTAGACTGATTTCAGTGGGGAGGGACTAAAATTCAAATAGTATATGGAAACCCTAATAGTAGCTCTGTGCTTGCAAAGGGAAAAAGGTATGTTTGAGACAATGAAGCGCCACAGTGGGGACTCTGCCAGGCCTCACTAGAGGCATCTTTTCTTTCTACTGATCCTGATTTGTACCTATAAAGCAGGGGTGGAGAGAAGCCTTTTTCCTGCCAAGGGTCATTGGATATTTATAACATGTTTGGGTTAAACATTTAATTAACTCATTTCTAATGTGAATTAACAGTAGAACTGCTTTTCTTTGGTGAACCATGTGAATGGAGCTGGTGTTGGTGATTTTAAGGACCTAATGGGGTCAGACATTTCCCATTGCTGCTTTATAATAAAGCTTTATAATAAAGCTTGTTGAGTTCTGTAAGTGACCCTTGGGAACCATCAAGCCTAAAAGAATACTGGGGGCCAGAAAGTCAGATGTGAGAGGAACTGGGGACACATGACCTTACACCTGGTGTCCCAAAAAGGTCATTGGAAAACCTTCAATTTAGAGCCACTTACTCACACACTCACTGCCATCGCATCAGTGCTGACTCTCAGTGACCCCCTGTGAGCTGATAAGCCTGTCACTGAAAGTCCTTCTCTCACTGAGCTACTGGTGGGTAGTGTGGAACTGCCAACCATGTAGCTTGAAGCCCCACACTTAAGCATTAGAGCACTGGGGTTTCCATAGATTTCTCTCCAGCAGGTCAAAAGTAAGGGTATCCAAGTTTACACTTGGGTTTTGAAGCCCTGGCTACACTTGGAAGTCTGAAAGAAAGACTGAGTGTGGAAGAGAAAGAAGAAATATATTGATTTTGGAACTAAACAGAATTGAGCTGGTGTTTTGAATTTAAAGATTCTGTGACACAATGTGAA
>PVJH01010743.1:0-72266 GCA_004026705.1 Nesogale talazaci
TGAAGCGAGTTTCTAGCCAACCTTAGTAGATGATGATGTGGAGTTCTGTGCACCTGGAGCTGTAGTGGATATGACCTGGTTCAAACTCTTTTCAAGCCTGACAAGTTGAAGGAAAACAATGATTGGGGGGTGGGGGAGGTTTCTTTTTTGTTGTTTATGGATTCTGCAATGAATATTTGTTTCCAAAGTTGCACATCCAAGGCCTAAATGAAAACAGAACAAACAAAAAACTTTACTCATTCGGGCTGAGCCCCGGTGGCGCAGTGGTTGAGTGCGGAATTGCGGCCCATTGGCTTGGCGGTTCAAATCCAATAGCAGCTCTCTGGGAGCAAGGCTGGGTAGCTCCCATGACCACCAGAGGGCAGTGATTCCCCCCCCCCCAAAAAAATAAAACTATACTCGTTCATCCTATGGAGACAAGAGACCAGCATGAATCAATGGAAGTTTCTCTGAAAGTCAATTGGCTACAATGGAACTGACAAGTTATATTCATAGTTTATGTTTTTTTGTAAACTAGGCCCTACATGCCCTTTATGAAAGCAAAATGTATGAGGGAACTTGAAGAAGTTCATGGAAAAATGAAATTAAAAGATAATGCAGTTTTTTCCATGAGTACTCTGAAAACCCCTTGTAAAAAAAAAATTTGCTTTTATAAATTTGAGGAGCCAGCTTGGCATTGTGCATTATGACAAGCTGCTGACATGGAGGTTAGCAGTTCGAAACCACCAGATGCTTTGGGAGATAGAGATGAGGCTCTGTAATCTGGTAAAGAGTTAGTCTCAGAAATCCACAAAGGCAGTTCTACCCTGTCCAGTTCAGTCCCTGTGAGTCAATCTACTCAATGGCAGTTAGTGAGATGCATGTATGTGCCCACGTTTCTTTTTAAAGACCCGGTTGTTAAACATAACTTACCTCTGACTTCCCTCGAGTCCGAGGACCCTTGGTCTCTTTCCACAGACCACCAGGACCTGCTGTAGCGGCAAGGTCTCCAGGCTGAGTGAGATACCAGAGGGTCCAAAATGCACCTGGAAGCCTCTGGCCACAGCAAAGGAAGGCCAGTGTTTATAGAGAAGGCTGGTTCCAGAATAGCTTTTGTCCTCTGGGGCTTTTATTTGTTTTTACACTAGTCTAAGGCCTTTGACCCTGGTTTGAAGTCAAAAGACAGGAAGAAAGAACTATTTCTTGCATGGGGCTTGGCCACACAGTTTGGCTTGGGGAGAACTTCAGGACGCCCCAAAGGCTGGCTCAGAGTGGCCTGGAGCCCCAGAGGAGAGTTCATATTAGAAACAGGCTGGAAAAGGAATGCCTTCAACTTCTTCCTGGGAACCCTATGTCTTGGTAAGCCTCTGCAGAAAGCCCCCAGTCACACATGTACCTCTGCATTTTAGGTCCTCTGGATGTCCTATTTGTTGCATGTTTTGGTTCACATGTAATTTATACCCTAAATGTCTACTGAATGCCTCGGGTACATTCATTTAGTTGTTAATTCATCGAATGCAAGGAATAAGTATTGAACACTCACAATGTACCAGAAGTCCCTGCATAGTGCAAACAGTAGATGCACTAGACTGTTTTCTAACCAAAAGGTTGGAAGCTTGAGTCCACCCAGAGGCACCTCAGGAGAGGAACTTGGGGACATACTTCCGAAATGACCAGAGCCCTGGAAAACTTCTGGAACACAGATCTAATCTGATACACCTGGGGATGCCAGGAGTTGGGGTTGACTTGGAGCAGCTGCGTGCTGTTCGGGCACTGTCTTGGGTGTTCTGGTTGCAATGATGAACCAGACAGATGGTCTCTGATCTTGTGGTGCATAGTGTTATGTCAATAATATGGATCCTAATGTCATCTCACCTGCACTGAACTGCAAACTCACCTTCCTACTTATGTTCCAAACTGAATTCATCACCTGCCCACCTCCACCTCACTTCAGCAGACTCTTCTGAAATGTCTCCCAGCACAGGGACAATCATAGGTATCACCTATATAACATATGTCAGGCACTATCCTAAGTGACGCAAGGGAATGTAGAGTTCATCTAAGAATATCGTTTGTATCACATGAAAGTACAATTGTGCTGAAGATAATTCAAAAGTAGTTGCAACAGCACACCAACAGAAATTGAAGGCAGATTCAAAAGAGGACATAGAATGAGGCCTATCTTTACTGATCTCAGATGTACTTGGCTAAAAGCAGAGGCTGCCAGAAAGAAGCCTACCTGTGTGGTTGTTTTTTTAAATTATTTTATTGAGGGCTGGCAAAACTCTGATCACAATCCAAACATAAATACATAGTGTCAAGCACATTTGTACATTTGTTGCCCTCATCATTCTCAATATGTTTTCTTTCTCCTTGAGCCCTTGGTATCAGTTCCTCATTTCCCCCTCTCTCACCTACCTGTGTTTTACTGACTATGCAAAGACATTCAGCTTTGTGGGTCCTAACAACTTCGAGAGAACACTGCAAAGAACAGGAAGCCTAGAACACTTGATTATGTTCATGGGGAAACCTAAGCATAGATAAAGACATAGTCATTCAAACAGAAGAAGGGAATACTGCAGGGTTTAAAAGCGGGAAAGGTGTGCATCAGTGTTGCAAATCCTTCACCATGCTTAATTGATCTGTGTGTTGAGCCAAGAACCCAAAGAACCAGGCTGTATGAAGAAGAATGTGACATCGGGATTGGAGAAAGTTTCATTACAACATCTGATATGCAGATGATTAAATCTTCCTCATTGAAAGGGAAAAGTAAAGACTATAGTCAAAGTCATGTAGATAGAGAATGGGAGAAGCAGTATACCAATATCAAGTATTTCATATAACTTAATCTAGACTTTTACTACAGATTAACAGAACAACAGATAGATGAGTCTTGTTCACTTTAGCAGCCCATCTAGGAAACCTAGCAGAATGGTGGCTTAGATTAGATTAGATTAGATTAGATTAGATTAGACCTCAAATAGAAGAAACAAAAATCTTCACATGAGGCAATAAATAAGCATTGTGGTAAAGAGAGATAACACTGACATTGACAGGCATTTCATTTTACTTGAATCCACAATCAATGCCCGTGGAAGCAGCAGGCAAGGTTAGACTGCTGTAAAAGAGCTCTTTTTGGTGTCCAGAAGCAAAGATGGCACTTTGAGGACTAAAATGCTCTTCACTCAAGCCAACGTACTTTTCTTGCCTCATATGCAGGTGAAAAGTGCACAATGAATAATGTGGCAGTCATGTGTTTTTGTTAATTTTATGATTGAAATGTCAGGGTGGAGTCTAGCCTGTTAATCTGTATATAGCCACTGAGTAGCCAATGAGGCCTTTATGTGGGCATGGCTTTCTCCTGAGACTTCTGGGAATTCTCACGATATTTCCCTCATAAAGATGAGAAGCTATCTTCCCCAGTGGTTGGAAGTTAGTCTCAGAGACAATGAATCACAGAAAATACAAGATGGCAGCATCCGAGAAGCTGGAGGAGCCGGCAGAGAGACCACACGGTTTTGCCCTGGTGGAGGCAGACCTCTGAAGCTGGAGCGGCATGCTGTCGATGGATCCTGAGTCCTGCAAGTGAGAGTCCATGGGGGGACCCCTGCCAGTGCCGGAATTCTGCACCCACTGACCTGTGACTTCATGAGTCGGAAGGAGACATTACAGACTGATTTCGGGCATATGGGTTAATATCGGACTTATGACTTTGTACTGGACTGGATTGGGAGGCCTTCTCAGTGTCACATTCCTTTTGTATATAAACCCTTTCCTTATATCCATATGCGTGTCTCTGAAATGTGTTCCTCTAGTCTACCCGGATTAACACAAATAAGAAAAAGCAAAGAAGAGTTAATACATTTGAATTCTAGTTTGGGTGAAGCATAGTGCCTATATCATAGACTGTCAGGAAAATGAACAAATCCACCTTTGTAGAATTAGAGCTAAGGTGCTTCTTAGAAGCAAAAATGGTGAGTTTCCCCCCGCCCCCTCAAATTTGAATATAGGGAGGGATACATCTCTGGAGAGCAACATCATGCTTGGTGATGTAAAGTAAGCCAAAAAAAAAAAAATAAGAAGACTCTCAATGAGATGAACTGACACAATGGCTGCAACAATGGAATTAAATGGGAACCACTGTGAGAAAGGCTCAGGACCAGGAAGAGTTTCATTTTGTCATGCACCGAGTCACTAGAAGTTGGAACTAATCTGACAGCAGCTAACAGCAATAACAAGGCCACATCTGTTGATGAATTTACTCATGAGAACTGATCAAGAAGATGAGTAACAGCCTCACATGATGAAAGTAAGACTTTAAGGACATTGGGTCTCTACTCAAGTATTCTCTCAACCCAAGAACACTTTGTTCTATTAACCTGAAACTCCATGATGCTCACCTTCCCAACATGATTGCTAAAGACAAAGTAGATACATAAGGAAACGTGGCGAAGAAAGCTGATCAAAAGATATCAGCTATCTTTTGCCCAGCTATCAAAAGATAAAGCATCTGGGGGTCTTCAAAACTTAAAGATAACAGGTAGTCATCTAGCTGAGAAGCAAAAAGCCCACACGGAATAAGCACACCAGCTTGTGCGATGATGAGGTTTCAAAGGGACCAGGTACCAGGCATCAATGAACCAGAACAAAAAAATCATAATATTGTGAATGAGGGGAGTACAGAGTGGAGACTCGAAGTCTGTCTATAGACAATTGGACATCCCCTTACAGAAGGATCATGGGGAGGTGACGATTCAGTCAGAGTATAGTATAGCACCCATGATATATGCAACTTTCCTCAAGCTCCTTAATGCTCTCTCACCCCCACTATCATGACCCCAATTCTACCTTACAAATTTGGCTAGACTTGAGAATGTACATGGACAGAGCTAAGAGCTAGAAACACAGGGAATCCAGGACAGATAACCCCTCAGGACCAATACTGAGAATAATCATGTCAGAAGTGTAAAGGAAGATGGGAGGGAAAGGGGGGAACCAATCACATATACATATAACCCCCTCCCTGGGGGATGGACAACAGAAAAGAGGGTGAAAGGAGACACCGGTCAGTGTAAGGCACACACAAATAATAATTTATAAATTATCAGGGGATCAAGAGGAAGGGAGAGTGAGGGAAGGAGGGGAAAAAATGAGAAGCTGATACCAAGGACTGAAGTAGAAATAAAATGCTATGAAAATGATGATGGCAACAAATGTATACATGTGCTTGACACATGGGTAGATTGTGATAGTTTTTTGAGTCCCTAATAAAATGACTTTTTAAAAAAAAGAAAGAAAGAAAGGCATCAAAAGCCTACATCATTTATCTGGTAATCACACCAAATCACACATTTTGTAAGCAGTGAAGTCAACTGATGGTACCACCATTTGGCTGGGTTTCCTAGATGGGCTGCCAAGGTGGACAAGGTCCATCTAGCTGTTTTTCTGTCAATCTGTAGCAAAAGTCTAGATGAGGTTATATGAAATACTTGATATAGGAAAAGACTTGGATTTGTATCCTGCATCTGCCATTCTCTATCTTCATGACTTTGGGTAAGGGTTAATTCCTTATCTTCTCTGAGCTTGTTTCCTCTTCTGTACAATATAGACCATTACACTAGATAATCACTTCATGGGGCAAGCTGTTATGAAGAGTTAGTGATCTAATTCAAGCTCAGCATGAAGCCCAGCTCCTGGAGTGAACTCTACTGCCAGCTGAATGGAGCCCTGGTGGGGTAGTGGTTGTGCATTGGGCTGCAATCCTCACGGTGGGCAGTTCAAAACTACCAGAAGTTCTTTGGGAGAACGACTGGGATTTCTACTCCCTTCAACAGGCACAGCCTCAGAAATTCACAGGATTTCACTGTGAGTCAGAAATGACTCAATGGCAGGTGCTCAGTAAAAGGCAGTGAGAGACAAACTAAGATTCCTGCCCTTAAGTTTTCTGGTCATTCTTCCTCCCGAAGACCAAGAGAAATTGAGTGTTCCTGAGGGGGAAAAAATTCCTCTCCAAGGTCCTAAGTTCTGCAAGATGGAAATACATAAATAAGTGATGCAAAGCACAGGTGCTTAATTCAGACAAAAATGTCTGAATCTCTACAAGTGTCTTCACGACTTTGCGCCTTGGTTTCTTTATCTGGCGACTGAGAATAATAAAAGGCTCCATGTAGAGTCGTTCGAAGATGAAATGCTCTACTATAGGTGAATTGCTTAACGCAGTGCTTCAGGACAGGTGCTCGGTAAAAGGCAGTGTTCAACCCCGCTCATAATGGAGACTGACTTGTCAACAATAAAGTCAAAGGAAAAATAAGAGGACCCTTGACAAGATGACTGGACACAGTGGCTCTAACCACAGGCTCGAGCATAACAGCAACTGTAAGGATGAGCCAGGACCGGATGGGGTCTTGCTCTGCTGTACGTAGGATGTCTGAGTGAGAACTGACTCTATGCTTCCTAAGAGCAATGGTGTTCTGTAAAATTAGGAAGGAGCACTATGATGTATAGCAACTCGTGATGAGCAAATAAGAATGGTGCTTGTCCAAAAGATAAGACTGTGAAGAACACAGGAGGCCAGTGACAGGGGTGGGGACAAGGAGAGGGAAGGGAGGGAAAAACAGAGAGAACCATATTTTTGGAGTGAAGGGGGTATAACTGGATAATGTTACTGATTTTGGAACGATATAGACTGTGCTCCTTTACAAAGAAAAATAAAAACAGACATCTAAAAAATGGGAGTGAAGCCTCACAGACTTAAAAACCCTCCAGATCTAAACTTAGAACCCCCTCGGATCTAAACCTTGGATGAAGTGTCTAGAAAAGGAGGAAGAGTATAACTGCAGTGGACTTGGGAGTCTGGAGCACTACTTACACGTGCATGTCAAGCAAGAAAGCAAAACTGTACTTGTTATTCTCAATAAACTTTTACTGCACACCTCCTATGTATGGAAGCACCTGTTCTGTCTTAGATACTCCTCTCTACTTTTCCCTTAAACCCCAAATCAAACTCACTGTAAGTGAGCCAGTGCTGAGTCCTAGTGACCCATAGAATAGCGTAGAACTCTCCATGTGAGTTTCTAAGACTGCAACTCTTGACATAAGTAGGAAATCCCATCTTTCTTCCTCAGAGGGGCTGGGAGTTTCGAACTGATGCACTTGAAGTTAGAAGCCTAATGTGTAACCACTATGTGTAACCCTGGTGAGTACACCTAGGTGCTACAGTTCATGGGAATGGCCACACAGAATGCACAGACTTCGGTGTGTTCTTTTTTGGCAACAGTTTTATTGATGCTTCATCTGCACATCATACAATTCAATAGTTCAATCGTATCAAACAGAGTTGAACAATCAATTTCAGAACATTTTCTTCTTCCTCCTCATTGTCATTCATGCAACTTTTTAAATTATGGCAAAACAGACACAAGAAAACAGTCTCCAATTCAACAGCTTCTACATGTAAATTCAGTGCCATTGATTTGAATTTTCATACAGTACAGCCATTACAGATATCCTTTTTCAAATTATCCCACCATCATTATCAAAAATTAAATGCCCCCTAAGCAAATACTTTGCCCTCTTCACCTGTGGAAATCATCGGTCAAGTTGGAAGTGAACAGATTACAAATCAGGTGAGAAATGTTCAGGATGCAGGTATTCGGTACAAACATGCTACAAAGCTCCTTTAGAGCTGCTAATAAATTCTCCTCAATAATAAAGCTGTTTTTTGGATCAATGGGGTGTGTCCACCTGGGTTGACTAGAGAAATAAATTCATAGACACTCGCATGTGTATAGGAAAGAACTTTATATACAAGAGCAATCGAGTATTGAGAAAACATCCCAGTCTAGTCGAGATCAAGTCCATAAGTCCGATATTAGCCCATTTATCTGACACAAATCTTTAAAGTCTTCTTCAGACTCACAAAACACATGCAATGACACTGAATGCAGAAAGATCACAGGCCAGTGGATGGGACGTCGTGTGGATCCACTGAGTCCTACCAGCCCCTCCCTCTCTTCTTTTACCCAGACCCCCTAGGAAAGTGTTGTCTGTTGGGAATTACAGAGACTATAACTAGAGTCTGGAGACTATGGTGAAGGGCCATATATAATTCACTACACAGCAGCAGCCTTCCCACCATATCCCCATCCACCAAGAAGCAGATAGATTATAGTTTAATACTTTCTCCCCTTTACTTGTGCTAAGAAGGGGTCACACGAGGATGCAAAATTCCACTCATTCCTTTTTATGTTCACCCACTCAACATATCTTTATTGCAAGTCTGCCATGTGTCTGACAGGATGAGGCTCCAAAGCCACAGAGGCGAGTGGCCCAAAGTCTGACTCTCGTGAAGCTTCCAATCTAAGAGGGGCACTGGGATTATTTTTTTAAAACCAAGTGACTCAGAACATACATTGTGATAGCGTTCTGAAGGAAAAGGGCAAAGATTGACAGTGGATCCCACAGGAAGGCTCTCCTTTAAGGACATGAGCCTAGAAAGAGAGACTTCCCATAATTGGAAATAAAAGAAAGGACTGTCACAGCACTTAGAAGAGGGTCTTACTATCAGTCTACATGAACTCTGAGAATGTTAAAGGAAGCAAAATTGTAAATCTTCCAAGTCATCACTCTGTCTGGGAAGCCTCTCCTCCACCCACTAGAGTCGCAACGGTGCATGCTCTAGGACAGACAAAAGGCAGTTTTGTTTGGTATTGTTTTGTTTCATGAGTAAGTAACTGTGTGGTCACCCGGATGAACCTGCAGCTGTTAGCCCAGTCCAGCCCAAGGTAACTCCACAGGGGGGGAAGAAGGTGTAACTAGGGTCCCTGCTGGCTGGTGCCATTCTCAGAATTCTCAGCCTTGTGCCCCACGTAACTTCAGAGAGAGACCATCAAGAGCTCTCAGTTTATAAGAAAGGTTTTTGAAAAACTCACGTTTGCACATAATATTTGGCCCATGCAGGAAAAGTGAAATAGTTATGAGCTCTGTGAATCTGACTTAAATACTACAGTATCTGAAAGGAAAAAATCAGAGACAGTTGAGATCACCTCTTTTAAAAATCCTGCACATAGATAGCTTGTCTGGTAAAAGTGTGCCACCCCAAAAATGCAAAGGAAGATTAAAGAAGATGTGAATGCAACATGCTGGCGTGAAGCTGGGAATCAATAGCGAGGTGTTTGGGGCTGGCCCCAATCTCAGCTATGTGACCTCACCCTCACCCCCCAGAGGAATGCATTTCAGAGGACAGCACTGAAGCTAGAGCTCAGGGAAAGGAGTGCATCTGATGAGAGCACACAGGAGCGGATGAAGACGGAGAGAGAGTATAGCACATCCTGATATTCCTGCAGAAAATGCACATGGGGTCAGCCCCACCATAAGACAAGAGGTCCCTCATTGACCCATAGTGCTATGGGGGACAACACTGGAGACACAGTGTAGAAATTGTGCCTGCTCTGACCCCACCACACCAGGGCAAAAACACGAAGGTCTTGCAACAGAACAGTAAGGGGAGCAAAGCAATGAAGTCCCTGGGGTCTTTGGGGGCAGGGCATGGCACCCTATCATACTGGTCTGGACTGGAAAAGGTCAACAAACAGACCTGGAACTATTTATAGGTCTTTCGCTTTTTGTCATTTTTTGCTGTTGTTGTTTTGGTTTGTCTGTCTTGTTTTTGTGCTTATTATTATCTCTGCATGTCTATCTAGATAAGATAGGTGGAATAAACAATCTGGTGGAGAAAACAACGGGGACCCTCAGTTCCGGGAAGATATGGGAGGACAAGGGAGGACACGGGAGAGAGGGAGGCAGGGGAGAGAAAGGGGAGTGTCAACCAACCCAGAGACAAGGAAACAGCAAGTGATCTAAAAATCCATGATGAGGAGGGTATAGTATGTCTAGTGGGGCTTAATCAAGGCAAAGGTAGCAAAGAGAAATTACTGAAACCCAAAGGAAGTCCAAACATGATAATAGAACAAGAGGATAGTGGGACAAAAGGAAAGTAAAAGGAAATAGAGGAAAGAACTGGGAGGCAAAGGACATTTATAGAGATCTAAATATAGGCATGTACATTTGTAAATATATTTATATATAATGATAGGGAAATGGATCTATGTACATATATTTATATGTTAAGTATTAAGGTAGCTATGTCAGTCTGGGTAGACTAGAGAAACATTCATAAGCATGCATATGTATATAAGAGTTTTATATACATAAAGGGTAATTTATAAAGGGTAATTGTGCATTAAGAAGACATCCCAACCCAATCCAGTCCAAGGCCATAGTCTAATATTAGCCCATATGTCTGATACCAATTTATAAAGTCCTTTTCAGATTCAAGAAACACATGCAATGAAGTCAAATGCAGCATGATCACAGGCTAGTGGGTAGAAAGTCTTTGATTCAGTGGTGTTGTAAGCATCTCAGCACTGGCAGGGGTCTCTCTGTGACTTCTCCATCTTCAGAAGTCTGGTTGCATCCATGTGGCTTGTCTGACTCAGGCTACTAGGGTAGTTTCCTGTGTCTTGTGAGCTGCAATGTCTCACGGGAAGTGAGCAAAGACAGAAAGAGATGTCTCTGCCTCCAAGGAGGAAGTACAAGATTTCCCAAAATTCTCAGAAGAAAGCCATGCCCACACAGAAGCCTCATTGGCTATGATCCAACTGACAGACTAGACTCCATCCCTATAATCCTCAAATTGACAAACAACTATTTATCTACCACAGTAGCAGAGGGACATTGGAACTCTACTCAAGCACTTCCTCAATGCAAGAACACTTTGTTCTAGTAACTTTGCATTCCATGATACTCATCTTCCCCAAAAAGATCGCTAAAGACACAATGGGGACCTAACCAAATGTGGTAAAGAAAATTGATGATGCCTGGCTATCAAAATATATAGCATCTGGGGTCTTAAAGGCTTGAAGATAAATGGCCATCTAGTGGAGAAGCAACAAAACCCATATGAAAGAAGCACACCAGTCTGTGTGATCATGAGGTGTCGTTGGGATTAGATATCAGGCATCAAAAACCCAGAACAAAAAATTCATATCAAATCAATGTGAATGAGAAGAGTGTGGAGTGGAAACCCAAAATCTATCTTTAGAAAACTGGATATGCTCTTAAAGAAGGGTCACAAGCAAGAGACAACCAGGAAGGGTGCAGTACAGCACCGATGAAACAAAACTTTCCTCTAATTCTTTAATGTTTCCTCACCCCCACTATCATGACCCCAATTTTACCTTACAAATCCAGCTCGACCAGAGAGGATGTACACTGGTACAGATAATGGTTGGAAACACATGCAATCTAGGACAGATAAACCCCTCAGGACCAACAGTATGTTGGTATGAGAGTAGCGATATCAGGAGGGGAAGGGGAAGGTTGGGGAAGAAAGGGGGAATTGATCATAATAATCTACACATTACCCCATCTCAGGGGGACAGCCAACAGAAAAGTGGATAAAGGGAGACATCAATCAGTGTCAAATATGAAAAAATAATAATAATTTATAAATTATCAAGAGTACATGAGAGACGGAGGGTGGGTGGAAGGAAAAAAGGAAAAGCAGATATCAAGGGCTCAAGTAGAAAGAAAATGTTTTGAAAATGATGATGGCAATAGATGTTTGGATTGGGAGAAAAGCTGTATGAGTGCCTAATTAAAGGGATAGAAATAAGAAAGAAAGCATCTAGATAATAATGATGGCATCATATGTACAAATGTGCTTGTTACAATTGATGCATAGATTGTTATAAGAACTGTCAGAGCTCTCAATAAAATATTTTAAAAAATGAATAAAGGAAAATTAAGGAACAGATAAGATTCCCACGGACAATGAATGAGTGAAAATATGTTGCTATCTGTGGTGGTCATGTATTCCTGATGTCAATTTCATGATTGAGATGTAGGGGTGGAGTCTAGCCTGTTAATCTGGAGATAGCCATTGAGTAGCCAATAAGGCCTCTGTATGGGCATGGCTTTCTCCTGAGACTTCTGGGAAATCTCGTGATATTTCCCTCATGGAGATGAGAAGCCACCACCCCCACTCCAGTTGTTGGGAGTCAGTCTCCGAGACAACGAATAACAGACAAGACAAGATGGCAGCATCTGAGGAGCTGAAGGAGCCATAGGAGAAGCCACACAGCCCTACCCTGATGAAACCAGACCTGTGAAGCTGGAGAAGCCACGTGGAGACCCCTGCCAGCGCTGAGTTGCTTTTACCACCACTGGATGCTATTGATGGACCCTGGGCCTTGGAAGTGAGGAGCCATGGGGAGACCCCCACCAGCACCAGGACTCTGCACCCACTGGTCTGTGACTTCGTGAGTCAGAAGGAGACTTTATAGACTGATATCGGGCATATGGGCTAATATCAAACTTATGACCTTGGACTGGACTGGGTTGGGATGCTTTCTCAATGTTCCATTTCTGTTGTATATAAAGCTTACCCTTATATCCATATGCGTGCCTATGAATTTGCTTCTCTAGTCTACGTGGACTAACACACTGTCCATTATTTACATATTCATTCACAAGAAATCATCAAGCAAAACCCAACTCACCCTGGCATCGAGTTGATGCTGACTCCTGATGCCCCTGTAAGGCAGACTAGCACTGCCCCTGTGGGTTTCCAAGACTGTACCTCTTCACGAAGAAGAACAAGCCGTCTCTTGCTGAGCAGCCAGTGGTTTAGAACTGCTGCCCATATAGTGAGCAGCCCAGTGCTTAAGCACCACACGGCAGGGCTCTTCTAGGTACCATGCAAAGCATTTGGAAATACAGGGTTGAGAGAACCTGACAAGGTCTGCTCTCATGGACATTCCAACCTAATTAGTGCACCAGGATGATGAAAAACCAAGTCATATAGACGTGTGTAACCATCAACCACGGCGCGTTCTGAAGGGACAGGAGTGTGGGCTTCTTCCAGGCGACAGGCTGCACAAGAACAAGTTCGAAGGGCAAAGGTCTTCCCAGCAACTGTCCATGACAACATAAGGAGGCAATTCTCTTTCTGGTGCAGTTCTCATCTAAACCAACGGTACTGACAGGGAATAGCGTAAGGAAAGGGGGCATCCATGACAGGTCAAAAAAGATAGCACTCTGCTCATGCTCAAAGATCCAGGCTTCCGCCAAAAAAAAAAAAATGCTACAACTGGATTGGTTCACCCAGGTCAGGTGAATACAATCCAGCCAATGGGGTCGACCAGGGTCCTAAACCACACCTCCCTGTGGGAGAATTGAAAACCCCAAGGATTTTGGCTCTGGCAAGCTCTTACCGAGCGGCTGCCCTATAATGTAGGACACCAGGCCGCGGCCCAGAGCCGACTACATCTCTCTCTCTCAAGCAGTTTCCTGCCTGGCAGTGGGGGTGAGGAATCTCATGGGTGCCTGTGTGAACCTGAAACTCCTTTAACCTTCATAAAATCTGTTTGGACCACAAACCAGGTATCCACTTAAATTCTTTTCTTGCGCAGAGCCAAGGACGGAGGTATATTTCTATTTCCGAGATATCTTACCTGGAGAGTCCACCTGGCTGTCCCTTTAACTCAAGTGCTCTTAAACCTCATGCAAATTTTCTTCAGCAAACTTAATCTCCACCTCACATCTTCTTCAAAATCTAGATCATTTATCTCTTTTTTTATAAGCTATTACCAAATGCCATTATATCCTTTCTCTTCCTCCAACTATTTTCTTTCTGAGGATGACACTCTATCATTTCTTGTAGGCTGAGTTACTTGATGGTCATCAGATATCATCTCTTCATGTTTCACCCAAGGTCTGTGGAAAATCAGCCTTCCCCAGTCCTATTCAACCCACCAGAATCACCACGTCGGTTCCAGCCTGATATGTCAACATGCTGAAAAAGTGTTTAACTTTGGGTCTCCTCGTGGTCACCTTAGTGATAGCGTCTCTCCTGGACATGTGCCACCTGACGTAGATCTCAGCATCATGTGAGGGGTCAGGGCCCCACTACCAGCATCATAGAGACATGAGTTCAAATCCCAGCTCAGCCACTTACTCTGCGAACGCAGCAATCTCTTCCTCAGCGTGTTCTCAGGCAACACGAGCTCATCAAAGCTTCGTCTAGGGCCAAGGGGAGCAGCAATGTGTTCAACAAGACCAACGGCTACTTTTATTAGGATAGACACATGCTGTCTGTTCTCTTCTCTCGATATGGTTGTCTGCAAAATGATCTATAGGAAGAAAGAGGAGCCAGAACCCTTCAACACTCTTATAGAAACCCCCTTCCAGGCCATTGGTCTTCAGACTGCAGGTTACCAATCAGGAGATCCATTTAACGGACCCTGGGCTGAGGCATTCCTTAAAGAGAACACAGGGTGGAAGCAGGAGAAAGCACCAGAGTGCTTTGCATGTTACAAACACTAAAAAAGGTGTTTTCTCAGACATATATGTGTGCTTATGCCTAGACATGCTGGGACACTGTGAGTCGCAATAAAAAACAAGCCAACAAATAACAGAAATCTGTTGCTCAGAGCTGCTGCAGAGCAAAAAAAAAAAAACTCTTTGGCAAAGATGTGCTATTTTGGAAAGACGTGGCTGCCCCCTATTGGAAGTCTGGTTTTCTCCTGGGGCGGACAACCCAGCTGATCCCACCAGCATGCAGAGGGATTTCCCCTGACGGTGCTGTGAGTGGTAAAGGACTGCAGGGCCATGCGAGAGTGCGAACAGTTTGCTCTGAGCCAGGAAGCTGATGACCTTGCAAAACCACCAGCAGTCTCGCAGAAGAAAGGCCTGGCAGTCTGCTTCTGTAAAGATGACAGACAGCCAAGGAAAAGTCGTGCCATTCCCAGTCTCCGTCATTTGGGAGCAACCACACTGCAATGGGTTTGGTTTGATATTGTTTTGTTTTTCTCCTCGGTACCCCAGTCTTTCTCCCTACTCGCTCTCCAGAAGCCCTCTCAGGAGAACTTGGTCCTTGAGCGCATTCCAGGCCCCGCACAGTGAGTCAAAGACAGAACTGGAAAAGAGAGAGGCAGTTTCCACCGCTAAAATAATTTTGGAAGCTGAACTGACCCATTACCGAGTCTCAGGACACATGTTGTCCTTGGTCCAAGCCCTACCCCAGTACAGCTGGGCAGTTTCCCCCACCCCCCTCAGCAGCCACCTGTCTCCCTGTCTCTCTGGGATACATACACCCCTCGGAGGAATGTGAACCAACTGCATGTTCTCCGAGCCTCTATCCTGCAGACTCAGCACTAACCGACTTGGGATGGAGGTGGGAGAGTCTCTCTGAAGTGCAGGGCTCAGAGGAAACGGACCCCCTAAGAGATATACTGTGCTGGAACAATAGTTAAGCACTAACCCAAAGCTTAGGAGTTCATACCTTCCCACCCAGCAGCTCTGTGGGAAAGAGCTAGCCTTTTGCTCTCATACAGCTTGCAGTCTTGAAAATCCTAGGGGCAGCCGCACTCTCTCAGCAGGGGTTGCCATGAGTCAGAATGAACTCAACAACACTGAACGACACACATGCATGCACGCGCGCGCGCGCGCGCGCACACACACACACACACACACACCATTGGATGATGTGGGGCCCAGAACAAGACTTGCTTACTAAGAATGGACTTCCTTCCTCATCCTGTCAGCTACCATGGAGAACTCGTACCAAGGGCTGCATCCACTAAAACTCCAGGCACCAGAGGCATCAGAGGCTTTAGGTGGGGGGGTCACTTGCTCAGGTCATGGGATGATGGAAATGGAAGCAGAGCAGAGAGGGCCAGTCAGGGGCACAGGTGGCCCTGAAGGCAGGGCCAGAGTCCCAGCCACTGCTCTAGACCGAGCTGTCCTGTATGGCGCCCTGGCTCACATCCAAAAGCAAACATGTGACTGAATTGCAAACTGGCAGACAAAATCAGTAAACAACAAAAACCCATCTAACTCTTAACTTCAAAACAAATAAACTGATGGTGAAGGTTGTGGTTTTGTTTTTAAGCACAAACCATTTAATTCCCTCTATTTAAAAATGTTCTCATTTGTTTGCATCTTGAACTGCATTCCTCCTTTCCTTGAGTACAGCCCTATCCCCAAAGATAGATTCGCTTCCACCCCTGTCCTTGTCTGTGGCGTAGAGCAGGTGAAGGAGTCTTTTTCAGATGAGTTGACCTTCATGCTCGGTGCTGGGTGCTGAGTGTGTGGGGTACATTGTGTATAATTCAGACAGCACTCAATTCAAAGAAGTGTATTTATTTTCTGAAGGTCACACAGCTAGTATATTACAGGGACGATTCTAACCCTAGTATGTTTAACTTCAAAGCCCAACCCCTTACCCCACCTGGAATTGCCACCCCAGGGTTCTCTAGAGAAATAAAACCAGGACACTAATAATTTTATATATATTTATATAGATAGAAAAATATCTAACATGAGAAATAAGCAGTTAACTAATCTATAAAGCAGTACAAATGGCTGAGTGCAACTCACTTGAGTAAGACAGTTAATACACTGGCAGTCCTCCAAGTCTCCAGGGCCCCCGAATAGTCCTCTGTTGAGCAAGTCAGTCTATCTGGTCACAGGCAGCAAACAGCAAGGCAGGTCACCAACAGTCAGTCAAATGACAGGGTCCAATTGTCCCCAGCTCAAGAGATGTATATTCCAGTGGCGTGGAAAAGCAGGGCTTGAGGGAACCTCAACTCTCAGCAACACAGTCCATGGAGTAGGTGTCCCACAGGTGGGGTAGCTTGCAGATCGAGGCACAGGACAAGCAAGACTGGTCCAAAGATCCAAGAGCAAGCGAGAGAAAGGCAAGAGCACCGAGCCATCTATGTCTCCACCCTTCAATTGAGCTCACATGTGTTCATTGGCCATGTTGGCACAACAAACCCACCTATCACCCCAGGTGACTACAGAGTCCATTGGAGCGATCAATCCCCCTGACATTTCTATGAGTCTTCCCCCTCCATACTCTGTGTCTGTGTCGCTCCATGGGGAGAGCTCACACAAGCCAAGGAAGACAGAAGATCCAGGTCATGAGGATGAGGAAAGAGTAAGACATTACTGTCTCGCAGGAGATGGCTGCAGAGGCATGGGGCCACCTGGGCTGGATCCTGGGACCGGAAAAAAAAAACCTACAGAAAACTGATGGCATCCAAAAAAGAAAGTGACCAGCTTTTAATCGGGACACCATTGACTGGGGAGGGGAGGGTGAGGGTGGGATCTTGATTTAAAATTTGGTCTACATGGAGCAACAAAAATATTCATAGAACACAAAAATAGTATTGTAATATATTTATTTTAATTTAAAATGCCGTGGGACATTGTGAAGTTGTTAAAAAGCTTAACCTGGTCACCTTAAGTAGGATGGAGTTTAGGTGGCAGAAATGAACAAACAACGGATTCTTAGTGCTGAGCAAAGTAAGCGGCCGTGTAAGACAGCAACGCCAAGGGACAAGGGGGAGGGGTACAGGAGAACTCCACGTCACCTTCACTGCCCCCTCGTTATAAGCCTGCAAAGATTCCTAAGGAAATAGAGCAGACGGTGAGCTAGAAAAATAGAAAGAGTCCGTGTCTACTGTGGCCATTCTCTGGGCCTCCGGCCGCCACAATCCCAGGTCTATAGAATTTGCCCTCTGAGTGTCCCCTGTCCCTCTTAGGTCCCTTGTCACCAACTGCATCATTGTATCATCTCTCCCACAGTGTGGCCCTCAAACCCACTCACTGCCGTTGAGTCGATGCCCATGCCTCGCGACCTTACAGGGCGGGCTAGCAGTGGCCTGGTGAGTCTCTGAGACTGTACCTCTTTGTGGGAAAGTGGTCAGTGGTTGACCTCAAGGTTAGCAGCCTAATGTGGACCTCTATGTCCTCAGGGGCCTGCACTCAAACCCAATGTATCTTCCTCCTTTGCTCTTGTCGGCCAGCAATCCACTCACAGGCAGCTATCACACACATCTTCCCAAAGTGTCGATCTGTGTCTCCCCTGTTTCTGCCCTTCCCATGGCTTCAGCTCTTTTTTTTTTTGGGGGGGGGGACACTGTCAGGAGAGCACCTCGCCAGGCACTTCTCTTATCCCTGAACCCCACCCCACCTCAGCTCCATTTTTGCTAAACAGAACTAGCTCTATTCCTGGAAAATGGCATGCCCTCTGCCACCCACATGCCTCTGCTGGTCACTCACCCTGCCGGTCAGCACCACACCCCGAGGGCTGCAGCTAGAATTCAGTGACCCTCGCTTTCAGGATCAACTTAGATGTCATTTCCTCACATACCTGGGTTGAGGCCCCAGAATCTACTTCCCCATACCATCCTGTAACAAAGTCCCACTCCAGCCCTGCCCATTCTGGGTAATACCACACATTCACTTATTGACCCCTTTTCTCTCCAGGTAGTGAAAGAGGTGTTCACTGAACATCATTGGCTCGGTGTGAGGACACCAGTTCAAGGGGAGACAGTGTTCTAGCATGCATCTGTCTCCACCTTGATGCCATCAAGCAAAGCCAGTTCAGGCCAAGCATTTGCAGTCAGCATAGTGCCCAGCACATTGGCTCTGGGGCAAGGCATTTGTTAGGGGCTCTGCTCACAGAAAGATGCAAGTTTTCCTTATCTAGAAACTCTCTCCACTCATTAAAGGAACTGGGAGGAATAGTGGAAGTAAACCCAGTTAGAAAAACAGTCCACAGATAACCGCTCCCAAGGTGTACATGGGGGGGTTGATCGCTCTATACATGCTGGTTGGAATACACCTACATGCAGACTTACATAGATAGCATCAGGGTGGAGGCAGGGAGCCCCTGACATTGGAACCATGAAGTCGTTGGGTCATGAGACCAGGGCCCTGACTAGTGGTGTGACGGGAGAAAAGGTCTGTTGAGGTTCAGCTTGCTCACTTGTGGAAAAGGAGCCATAAAAGGACATGATTTCATGCCTCAGCTTCTCTCCCTTTCTGCTCACACGGTTATGGAACTCAGAGACGGTCACATTATTTTTTATTTTACAGAGCAGGACCCAAAGATGTAGAGAAGTTATGTGATTCGCCCCAGGTCACACTGCACTTGACTGTCACCATCAACTGAAATTCAAGTTCCCCAGTCCTATAGTGAGTGAAAGGCTTCCCTGAAAGACCTGACAACGAATCCCTCCCCAAATACACTTCTGTTAATAGAATTATAATCGATTTGCAAAATGCAAGCCAACACACACACACACACACACAAAATAAAGCAAAGAAAATGCAGATAAAAGCAATCTTGAGTTTCAGAGTGCCGACTTTTAGATAAGCAGGCGAGTGCCTGAAGGCAGAGAGAAGACATCCCAGAGCTCCCCACCTCACCCCCACCCCCATTGCTTCTTCCTTCTAGTTCCTCATTTAGATGAGATATAAGGAGCCAGGAGCTAAGCAGGGGTGGTGGGAGAAATTAGGACAGAGATGCTAATGAATTCATCTTTGGCTGGGACATAGGTATAATAAACCTCCTGAAATAGAGGCCTAGTAATTCTTGGTGGATCTTAAAAAAAACAAAACATCAACTCAGTATCCCAAAGGAATGGGCTAACCACATTTCAAAATGGCATTTTCAAACATGGCTAAAAATGACTTTTGCAGAGTGTGGGATATAAAAAGACTTTCCCCAGCTTTGTCTTCCTCAAAGATATGCCAAATATTAGAAGCTGCTTGCCAGCACGAGGTGGGAGGTCAGAAGCCTAGAGATATTCTCCCTGTAGACATTCATTCAGCCAACCAGAGCAATCAGACACTATTGTTTCTCCCACCATAGGTGGGGCTCACTCCCTGCTGTTGGGGACAGTGGATTGCTTCCCCTGAAAGCCTTGACTAAATCAAGTCTGCAGCTCAAGGGCAATCAAGGTCAGACCGCCATCATGAACCTAGAATGCTTGTCACATGCATACCCTGAGTTCCTCCTCTTCCTACAGCGTGTACACCCCAAGATCATCCCCCTTCGATTATTCTGTTACCTATAGATTATAGTATATACATGACAAATGCCTTTACCTGTAAGTAGGGGGCTTGCATGTCCCCAAAAGATAAATGCCTTGGTTAGTAATAAATCTCAATTCTGCAATTTCCACCTTCCACATTCTCATATGGACCACCCAGCAGGGCTGAGGTGAGCATGCTACCATGAAATGTGTTTGACTCCTTTATTTCATTCTCCCATCTCTTATTCTCTATGACTTTGCTATAATCTTTACGTATTATCACAATACAATTGTCTGGGATGGTTTGTTACAGGTGACTCCACTGACAGCAGAGTAATTTCTATGTCTCCCAAATCAAGTCCACTGCCATTAAATTGATTCCAACTCATAGAGAGACCATACAGGGCAAGGCTGAATGACTCTGTAGACTATTCGGGACTGCAAATCTTTATAGGAACAAACAGTCTCCTCTCTCCTGTCAAGTGGCTGGTGGTTTTGAACTACTGACCTGGGTCTATAGCACTTGACAAACCTAGGAGGTCTCCTAATTAAGTCCTAACTAGGCTGTTTAATTTCTTAAATCAAGTCTGTTCAGGATGATATGGCCATAGATAAATAACCAACCATGTCGTAAGTGAACTGTGATGGTGCAATACAATGTGCTCCTCATAAAAATAGACAACGAATGAATTCATTCATATAAGCATGCTGGGCATTTTTATCATCAACCTGGCTAGAACAAGTTTACCAGATTTACAGGTGGATTGTAATCTATTAAAATGAGTCTGCAAGGTAGCAGTTCTCAAACTGTGGGTTGCAACCTCTTTTGGGGGGGTCAAATGACCCTTTCACAGGGGTCATCTGGGGCCACATTCCCAATGGCCTTAGGAACTGAGACACCGCTCCTCTACAAGTCTCCAGGTGGGTCTGCCCACATGCAGGTATGGGGTCACCACAAAAAGAGAAATGAATTAAAGGGCAGAGACATTAAGAAGGTTGAAACCACCGTTGTGGGGTCTTCAAAAACAAGACCTGCCTCTGTGGGTTTCCAAGAAATAAATCTTTTTTTTTTTTTTGGGGGGGGGAGGGCATCATAGCCTCTGGTGGTTGTGGGCGCTACCCAGGGCTGCTCCTGAGAGTCGCCGCTGGATTTGAACCGCAAAGCCCGAGGGCCACAGTCCTGCACTCAACCACTTACGCCACCAGGGCTCAGCCCAAGAAGTAAATCTTTTACAAGAGCAGTCAGCCTCCTCTTTCTCCCAAGGAGTGACTGGGGTCCAAACTCCTGATTTTGTGTCTAACAACCCCCAAATTGCACCACTACACCACTGGATGCCCTTACCAAATTGCAGAGAATCATAAAGCTTTTAACAAAAATCTTCAGTGAGCTGTAAACTTTATAGATCTAATAGCCCATCCTTACGAGCGATATATGTATAGTATGCATATACACACATATAATGTACTATAATAACTACGATATATAGTAGTTAGGCATTGGACTGCTAACTGCAAAACCAGCAGTTCAAAACTACCAGCCTGAAGGAGAAAGACAGACTTTTCTACTCCAGGAAAGATTCATAGTCTCAGAAACTCCCTGGGATGGTGAGTCTATGTAGGTGATAGATAGGTAGATAGATGATAGATAGCATAGATATGTGTCTATATGTAATTTAAAAATTGTTTAAAGCAATTGGAAAAATGTGACCAAAAAATAGTTCTTATAAAAACATACAGAGCTATCCGTTTATTCAATGTGAATCAATGGAGAGATGTTGGTGCTAAGGAAAAAGAACCTCATGCAATGTTAAAATGCAATATTCAAGTACATTAAGTGAAATGCAGTCTCCTCCCTCGTCATCTACGAACCAGCTACTAAACGCCTGGCACAGTTAAAGGAAACACACTCTAATGGGGAAAAGAATTAGTCTGACTCTGTCCAGAGGATGACAGGCTCGTGTGAAGGAAGAGGAGGGTCTGTAAAATGAGGAATGATTCATGGCATGGGCTCCAGGGCTATATGAGCTGTCATCAAATGCCTTTGTCCCAACCACCCCAGGAATGTTGTTGAAAGGGCTCCACATGGGGGTGAAACTAGCTGACCTCATTCACAAGATCCCTCTCTGCTCAGGGATTTTAGGGTTGGTGGTGAGACTAAACCACATCTATTTTTAATGGTCATTGGTTCGGTCATTCCTTTCCTTCTGGGGAAGAATACTCTAGTATGGAGAGAGTTTTGGCAACCAACTGAGCCCTTGTGAGAAAGTAGGATGTGCTGATGGGTAGACAACTTGGGGACCTAGGAGATGCCAATAGTGGCCTTGTTCATTGTTCTGCCTCCACCAGGATGTGATCAAGGAGGGAGACCTTCAGGACAGATGGTCTGGGTTGGTGGGTATCCTGTTATGAGTGAGCATTATGGCCAGATGTCCTTGTATGCTTACATATTCCTGGGCTGATTTACAGTTCATCCTGAGAGCTGTGGATCACAAAAATCTAAGGACCACTGGTTCCAGATTCCCTTGAATCGCTAGTTAAAAATATGGGTGCCTGACTTCAATCCGAAGCCTATGTGGGTTGAGAATTATGAGGCCTAAGGCCCAGGAAGTTCATGTTCAACAAGTTCTCCAGGTGCCCTCCATGCCGACTAGCTGCAGCTCACTGCAGTTTCTGGTCAATGGCCAGCAACTGTGTGCATGAGCCTAGAAAGGGGTCCTTCTGCAGTTGCGTTTGAGAGGATGATAGCATCTCCCGACACACTGACTACAGATTCCTACACACCCTGAGACAACTAACCCTGAGAAGCCACTCGTGAATTTCTGTTCTGAAGACACTGTGGGATAATAAGTGGTGTTTGGGAGTATTGAAAGAAACCCAGGCAGTGTAGGGATGACACGCTGAGCTGCTACACACAAGGTTCGAAGTTCAAAACCACTAGGTGCTCCACAGGAAAAAGATGAGGCTTTCTACTCTCAGGAAGAGTTACAGGCTCGCAGACACCCAGGGGCAGTGTTACCCTGCCCTAGAGGGTTCTTATGAGTCGGCATCAGCTAAAAGCTGGGAGGTCATTGCTTTCCAAATATAGTTCATGACATTTGGGGGCAATCTGTGATGGATCATTCATCTAATCTTTTGTAAAGGATCTGCCTTGCAATCAATGAGACATGTTGACATTGGACACTTCAGCCTTCAGGACTCCCATCTATCTGACCTTGGTTCAAAAAAAGAGAGAGAGAGAGACAAAATGTGTATATAGAAACGCCCCCTGGGCAATATTTAATAACAGACAGTAATTAATAATGCACACATACAATTTAAGTCATACATTTTTAAGATTTTTGAACATAAGTATCTATGGTTTGGGTTTTTTAGCTTTGGCCTTGAAGGATAAGGAGGAGAGTTTCTTGGATCTGGGCAGTTTGGGGAACAGGAGAGAGAGGGTGGGCAGGTGTCAGTGGAACCAGTGGACCACTCGGCGTCTGTCTTTGGAGCTCGGCCACCCCATGAGCGTGAGGAGTAAAACCTCCCCTGTCCTAGTTGCAGAGAGGAAAGAATTAAGGCACAGCTCTCTTGGCAGCAATGGGAGGGAGCTTTTCCTGAGAACAAGTCTGTGACTGGGGCAGGCTCCAAGCTTCTCATCTTGTCAGGGCAGCGCCTCATTTCCCCACTTGAGGGAAAGAGATCCAGTTCCCCAGCAAGCATGGTCTCTCTTGCTCTGAGATGGGGCTGTTCAGAGGTGAGTGTGTGTGCAAGCACCACTGGTTACCTGGCCGGATTGGCCAGGACTGCTTCTCCCTGCCCCTTCGTCAGCTTCTTGTGTGCACAGGAATAGACCCCACTCCCACAGGACTGGGCTCTTCCCATTCGTAAGATCAAGTGGCTGGGATCCTTCAGGATTAGTGTTGAGGAGTCTAGGGCAGGGAGGCTGCTTTGGGCCATGTCAACCGGTCAACATGGAGGCAACTCTTCTCAGAGAGCCAGTCCTCCACCGCTCAGCCACCGTGCCCTCTCTGAGGAGCGCCCGGCGGGGCTGCTGTGCCACAGAGGACTCTGGGAGATGTGGTCCAGTCTGACCCGAATGTTCTCCTGCAGCTCTTTGTCACCCAGCAGAGTGGCTGCTGCCAGGGCCAGCAGGAAGTACTCCGTGGCATCGTGGGCATCCTAGGTAAAGGGAAGGGGAGCAGAGAAGAGACGGCATTAGCCATAATTCCCAGAGAAGGGTTTGGAGCACTCTGGCTGCTGTCTATGTACCAAACGGTCCCATCCTCTTCCCCTGGCTCTTGGGCAAAGGAGCTCTCCTCTCCAGCTACTGTGGACCCAGGCCTCTGTTAGTAACACTTCCCCTTCCCAGGTACCAGGGGCACCTTCCTCACCCTCCTTCTGCCAGTTGGCATCACGCGGAACAAAAAGCCAGCTGGCCAATCACAAACACTTCTCAGGACTTAACTGGAGAAGGTGGGATTTTGAGCCTGGAAAGTGACTGGAGGGGAATGAGGGCAAGAAGCAAGAAGAAACAGAAATATACGGAGCTCCACAGAGAGAGAGGGAGGCAGAGGAAATCCACAATGTCATTTGAGTGGCAGGTTCGAGAACTACCTCCAACTAAACGTGCATCTGACGGTTCAGCTAGATGAGCTAGTAAGTTGTCTTTCTACCTAAGCCAGGTTGAGTTGGGTTTGTCCCCTGGAAATCCATAGATTCCTGGATCGATTTGCTTAGACAATACTCACTTTGGGCCAGAACCCCTCTTGAGAGGCAGAAGAAGCCAGGCAGCCAGGAAGGGACTTCAGTGCCCCTCTCCCAACCCATGTTCCTCCTCCCTACCTAGTAGGAAGGAGGAACAGATGCCGCTCCGGGTGAGACTCAGAAAGGGACGTCTGGTTCTTATTAGCACTCACAAGTCAATAATTAATTCAGGCCAGAAACTAAGTCTGGCAAATAAGAAAAGAGCAGTTGAGCTGCACTGAGGGTTTCCGGGGCCAAACACTGGCGTGACTCAGAAGTCACGGAATGAAGATATTAAGGGTTATGCTGGAGAGGGCAAGAACCTCTGGCCAGGGACATGATTCAAGGGTCACTGAGAACATTGCAGGCTTCCAACACAGTTCTAGAAAATAAGAAGTGCAAGCAGTAGAATGCCTTGTCAGAACCTAGTAAGGCACACATTGGAAGACACTGAATCTCATTATCTCAACCTTACTAAGCCCCTTACATTCCCTTTCAAATATAACCTGTGTAACTTTCTAAGAAAGGAGTTGCAGTCAACTCATTGGCTTGTCACATCGTGTGGACAGAGAGTTAAATGCTTAGTACTTTTGATGTGAACATAGAGCTCCTATATTGGGGGAGTCTCCTATTTTCAAAGACCCTTGGGCTGTCTGATGGAGAAAGTGGTCCCAGCAGGGTGAGAAGGAATTGCAGGTAAGAGCTGTCTCTTCTGCAGAGATGTGAACAACCTTCAAGGTGTCCAGTGAGGCTATTAGCTAACCTACAATAAGAAGATGGCACAGCCTGGCAGTTAGCAGCCCAAAGTGTAGCCACTATGCCACCAAAGATCTTTATTCAGTGTAAAGAAGACCAAGGTCCTCACAACTGGGCTCATAGATAACACCATGGTAAATGAAGAAAAGATTGAAGTTGTCAAGGATTTTGTCTGGCTTGGATCCACAATCAATGCTCACGGAAGCACTAGTCGAGAGATCAAAAGACATGTTGCATTGGGTAAACCTACACAAGACCTCTTCAGAGTATGAAAAACGAGGATGCTACTTTGAGGACTAAGGCGTGTCTGACCCAAACCATAGTACTCCCCATGGCCTCCCATGCATGTGAGAGTTGGCCATTGAATAAGAAAGACCGAAGAAGAATCCATGCACTTGAACTGTGATGCTGGTGACGAGTATTGAAAGTACCGTGGACTGACAAAAGGACAAACAAATTTGTCTCAGAAGAGTGCTCCTTAGAGGCAAAGATGGCAAGATTTTACCTCATGAATGAGTAGTTTGGACACACTATCAGGAGAGAGCAGTCCCTGAAGAGGGATACCATGCTTGATAAAGTAGAGGAGCAGTGAACAAGAGCAAAGTAATAATGTTGACTCAGTGGTTGCAAACAATGGGCTCACATCGAGCAGAGGAACGAGTGTGGGCATGACACCGGCCTGGGCAAGGTTTCATTCTGTGTGCAAGGGTTGCTATGAGTGGCAGCTGCCTCAATGGCACCCAACCACCAGCAGGAGTAGGGCTAAGTGGAATAGCCCTCATTTGCCCAGCGGATTTCCTCCCACCGATGAGAGTCTTCACCTTCGCTCTTTGGTGCTTGGGATTCCACCCTCCGTGCCTCCGACCACCTTGGTAGGGGTGAGGAAACAAGTTGGTGGAGTGGCAGCCCCATGAAGTCTCCAAAAACAGGCCCTTACCTTCAGCTGAAAGAAGGTGAGTTGGCCCAGGCGATAATACACCTTGGCATAGTACAGGGCCTCCTTGTGATTCTGCAGCAAAGGTGGACAGAGGGACAGGGTCTTCAGGTAGCAGTCCTCAGCCATCTCATACATACGCAGGGTGTAATACACTGTGGCCAGGCGGTGAAAGGCTACCAGCTCCTGCCTCTGATCGCCTAAGAGATGAAAGACTGAGAGAGAGGTCCTATAGCCAACACTTGACATCAGTCATTCTGCAAATTTCTGAAATTCTGCTGGGCATCAGAGAGGTGCTGAGGATTAAGCATATGAAACAAAAAAGACACTTCTGTCTACAGAAAAGTTATTGTCTCATAAAACACACATATTCTTTAAATAAGGTAAGGGGACTGTCTGGCCAGCGGGCCATATAAAGCCCTCAAAATCATGAACACCAGCTAACATCACCCTGCTCACCAAAGAGAAGCCATCCCAGCCATCACATTAGAGGTGAATTCATTAAATATTTGACCAAATATAACAGGCTACATTTAAGCTGATAATTTTATATGACCCTCAACTGATATTATAATATTCAAATAACCATTGGCAGGTGAAAAAAGATTCCCACCCCTGCATTAATGTAAAACTACGCACACCAATTGCTACAAAAGGCAAGACTGTGAGAGTGACTAATGTGGTGTGTATTCGTATCAGTCAACACTTTCTCAGATGGCACACTACAGATCCAGAATCCTAGGAAAGAGCAGCTCTTTCCCAGGCCCTGTGAGGGGACATGAGAACAAGATCATCTACCTTGAGTAACTAAGAAACCTTAGAAGGAATAATTCTATAATGACAAATGTCTTCTCCACATAAAGTCATTCTCTGGAGTAAAGATGCCAACAGCGTGTCATGTTCTCTGAGCTGGTAACATTGTGGTTTAGGGTATTAATCACTGCAAAGTCAATGGTTCAAAGCCACCACCCGTTCCAAATGAGAAAGATGAGGCCAGCAGGTCTGGTGAAGATTGACAGTCTCAAAAACCCTATGCAAGGTTACTGTGATCAGAATCGACTTGATAGTCATAGACTACCATCAACAGCTCCCTGGGTGCTTCCTCACTGTGAGGGCACTCAAGTGCTCACTGAAAGCTGGAAGGCTTGAACCTACCACTCAGCTCCGTGATACCGAGGGAGATACGTCTAACCCCTAATTCTAAAAAATCCACCGTGGCAAAGCCTGTGGGAAAATGCTGTGATACAAATGGAGTCACGGAGGTCAGAGTCAACACAACAGAGGTTGTTCTTGTTTTGTTTTCTTGCTGCTTTCCTGTCTGGCTTCTATCCTGCTAGAAGTCTCAGGTAAGTTGCAGAGGGATCGCCCTACTCGCATTTCTGCCCTGCTTTAGAATATTAATTTCCAATGGACCTCTGACTTAATTTTGGTCTGGGTAGCTGGGTTATTTTAATAAGGAGCTAAACCTTATTAAATACAAAATGATCTCGCATTGGGAAACAGCAGCTTCCAGGCTTGCCTGTGGAATATGGGCACAGTGGCTGTGGGATGCCACCTGAAAATGTTGTGTTTCAGCTTCCTAGGGCCACAAGCCCACCTTTTATATATAGATAAAGATAATTAAATACTTTTATTGGGGGCTCTTACATCTCTTATCACAATTCATACATTCATCCATTCTGTCAAGCACATTTGTACATCATCATTTTCAAAGCATTTTCTTTCTCCTTGAGCCCTTGATATCAGCTCTTCATGCTTCCCCCTCCCTGCCTCCCTCCCTCATCAACCTTTGATAAATTATACGGTATTATTTTCATACCTTACATTGTCCTCTGTCACCCTTTACCCACTTTCCTGTTGCTCATCCCCCTGGATATATTGATCCTTGTGATCGATTCCCCCTTCCTTCCCCAACCTTCCCCTTATCCTCCTGGCATCTCTACTCTCATTGTTGGCCTTGAAGGGTTTATCTGTCTTGGATTCCCGTGTTGCGGGCTCTTGTCTGTAGCAGTGTGCATGTTCTGGTCTAAATCCTATTTGTAAGGTAGAATTGAGGTCATGATTTAGGCAGGGAGGGGGGAGCATTAAAGAACTAGAGGAAAGTTGTATGCCTCAGTGCTATACTGCACCCTGACTGGCTCATCTCTTCCTTGTGACCCTTCTGTAAGTGGATGTCCAATTGCCTACAGATGGGAACCCTTTAAAGGAAAAGTCCAAGTGAGAGAAAACTTCTCTGAGGTGGAAAAATCTAGCCAGGGGAAGCGCATGCATGCAGCGTGTACCCAGCCTCCTCTCAGCTTACATCCAGGGAAAGGAGGGGAGCTCTTACTGAGAGCTGCCGGGGGGCGGGGGGGGGGGGGGAAGGGGGTGCCACAACCTCACCCTTTCATGAGATTAGCAGACAAACAGCTCTGCTAAGGTTTTCTGCAGTGAAGGAAAAGTGGGGGGAAGAGAGAGAGGCGCTTAAAGTTCAATTAGACATGGGAAAGTCCAACCCAACATCGGACACCCTTGAAAATCCCTAGGAATTCCTTCTAGAATCTCCACAGGAAACACCACCTTCTGCCACATCCTCCTCTGTTCACAACGCCTCTCATCAAGCCTACTTCTCCCAAGCACCCACCTCCAAAGGGAGGTATTATTGCTTTGGGGCTGTAGTTTGTTTTCTCCTTTAAGGACTTCTATTGCGTTCCACTCATTTTTCCAGTCAATGGACGGTGATTTTAGCAATATTGTGAGTGAAGTTCATGTCCTCGTCTGGGAACTTGACCTTCATTTACATTTTGTTTCCATGGGAAATGGGCTTTTGACTAACAAGCAGTCAATTAAAAAGTCCAGGACCCAGGCTTTCGGTGACAGGGTCAGGCGGTGACACTGCCGATGATAAAATACCTTTCACCTTCATCTGGAGGAGGAGGACCAAACTCAGGCTAGTCATCAGAATGACACAAGTCATACTTAGCAAAAGCTCACGAGGTGCCAAGCACTGTCCTCGGTTCTTTACAGGGACAACCAGTAGTCTTCACAACCAGGGCATGAACTGGGTGATTAATCAGTTTTAATCCTGACCTCCTGATGATAATCTGAAGGGAAACAGAAGTTAAGCAGCTTCTGTAAGGTCACCCTGCCAATGGCATTGGACCTGAATCTTGGCCCTGAGCCATTGTTCTGCTGCCCGCCCCCTTTTATTTTTCACTAACTGACCAGCGGTTACGAATGCAATTCCAGCCTCCTGTGTGTCAGCATTTTTTCAATGACTGATATTTCACAAATGTATCACTAGGCCTTTCTTCCATGGTAAATCTGGAGGGTTTGAACATCCAAAGCTGTCACTGTGTGAAGCACTAATGCCACTCAGGGACTCCTAGTCCATTGTCAGGTAGTGTGTAGCACACGCATTTTCAGGACCACCTCTCATTCACGGACCACCTACCTGTGACTGTGCTGAGTCTAGCAGCCAGGGTGGCAAATTCCAATGCTTTCTCGCAGCCCTCGAGGCTGATCTGCAGCTCTGTCAACTTGTTGAAAATTCGGAGCTCGGTCCTGACTGCCTTCATCCTCCTTGCTAAAGGAACAGCCCCAGTCTAAGAACAGGAGCACAAGAAGTTTCATTAGGACAGCGGTTCTCAACCAGTGAGTCAAGGCCCCTTGGGGGTCGAATGACCCTTTTCATAGGGGTCACCCAATTCATAACAGTAGCAAAATTCCAGTTCTGAACTAGCAATGAAAATAATTTTATGGTTGGGAGTCACCACAACACGAGGAATGTATTAAAGGGTCATAGCATCGGGAAAGTTGAGAAGCACTGCTTTAGGGGAAGGGCAGGGATTCTGGGGAGGACTGTGGACCAACTTGAAATGAGGAGGACCACGTTTCCATGCATGTCTTTTCTTTTCTGGCTCTCTTGGTCTTTTCTCCTGGTGGCTGTGCCCAGCCCTCAGAAGTGGAAGAGCTAAAGGTCAACCATGTGCACCCACTACATATAACAACATCTATGGAAGCAATACGAAGGGCTTCACCTAGTGTCTGAGCATGCTGAATAGATGCTCATTTATTATCCTAGTATTACATGATTCTAGAGGAACCCTCAGGGTAGAGTGGCTATGCATTAGACTGAGAATCAGAAGGTCAGCCGTTCCTTCCTCGAAGGAAGTCAAGGATCTCTACTCCTGTAAAGAGTTACAGTCGCTGAGCCCCGGTGGTGCAATGGTTGAGTGTGGGACTGTGGCCTACAGGCTTGGCGGTTCAAATGCAGCAGCAGCTCTCCAGGAGCAAGGGTGGGCATCCTACTCCCCTCAGGGCAGTGATGCGGGGGAAGAAGGAAAAAAAAGAGTTACAGTCTTGGAAACCCACAAGAGTGGTTCTGTGTGAGTCGGAATCAATGTGATGACAGTGAGTGGTATATGATATCAAGACAATCATTATATCTCTCTGCTCCTTTATTTTCTGATCCATAGCCAAGGGCCTCCTTCTTGCTCTCTCTTGTCTTCCACTACTAATTTGGTGCCAGGCACATACTGGATGCTTAATAAACATTTAAGTTTCCTTAATAAACATTTAAGCATTGTGGGTTACATGTTTGACTACTAACCACAAGATCAGCAGTTCAAAACCACCAGCCACTCCAAGGAGGAGAAAGTGTGGCTCTCTCCTCCCATAAAGAATTACTGTCTTGAAAATCTACAGGGGCAGTTTACTCTGCCCTGTGGACTCTCTATAAGTCAAAATCAACGTGATGGCAGTGACTGTGTTTGTTTGTAATGAGTGTTTGATGACTGAATAAAAAAATGAGTGAATATCTGAATAATGAAAATTTAAGGTCAAATAAGATAATAAGGTTTCCCCAACTTCAGATTTGAACAGCAATAATTGTTTTGATATACCTGTTTAATATTTGGACAATAATTTCATTAGCACTAATTTTTTAAATCATTTTATTGGGGGGGGGGTCACACAACTCTTCTCACAATCCATCCATCTATTATGTCAAGAGTACTAATTTTTAAATTAACTTCCATTTGTTATGTTACATCCTTCTTGGCAATAATCCCAATGAAATCATGGGTTAAATCAGCTACTACTATGATCATTTGATTTTTAAAAATACATTTTAAGACACACGTAATGAAAATATAATAAAACAGTGTTCATCTAGACTCCCCTTCAAACTTCCTCCCATATTCCTTGTGCAATGCAGGAACCGCTCTGCCTGGGAGACAGGAGCACACAGTACAAACCAACTGATGCCTCCTAGCCAGGAGGTGTCGTGCTGACGGTGTCACCCTTCCTGGCCGTGGGGACATGCACGCTGCTCTGCTGCTGAACAGCTTTCAGTGGACCTCCCAGACCAAGACGCCCAAGGAAAAAAGGCCTGGCAAGCTACTTCTGAAAATCAGCCAATGTAAATCCCACGATCACAACTAATCCAAGGAAGGGCCAGAACCAGGCAACAGCTTTTAGAGTGCCTGGGTCCACTGTGACCCGCAGCTGAGGGCAACAACAACTCCCGGTGGGGATCATTCATCACACTGTAATAACTGAATGTATCAAGCCCTTCTCCAAGAGCCCACTAGAGAGAAAAGGGGAAGAAAAGCTTCAGGACCTCGCACAAGAAAGGGAAAGAAAAGGCGTACCAGCCCACGCTGGAAGGGGTTCCCCACACTCAGCCAGGTGTGACCTTACTCGGTAATACTCCATGGCACGGTGCCTGTCTCGGGTCCCATTGAAGAACACATCACCAGCTTCTTCATAGAGTCTGAGGGCCAGGGAGGTCTCGTCTGACTTCAGGGCTGTCTGGATGGCTGCCTGGGGCAGGGGAGGTGGGGCACAGAGACAGAAATCAAAAGCAGAGAAGAGGTTTTTCCATTATCCATAGGATTGCTGTTAGCAAGCTCCTGTGTAGTTCCACTCCTGTCTGAGGTCCCCCAGATCCTGAATCATCTGTTGCACTTACAGGGTTGGTATAAAATTTTATAGATTTTTTTTTTGGTCCAGGTTTCTCCATCGTGGTCAAAGATCTGCCAAAGGCCACTACCAGGGATGTGGGTGATGTTCAGTGATTCATAGGCAAATGTTTACCATTCAGTATTTAAATATTTATTTTAATATGCATCATGGATTGAGCGGGGCCCTGCAAACATATGAGGGTCTTCCAAAGTCCAAGTAAAATTTTAATTATCATTTAATGTGCTTTTCCACAACCTTTCTGAAGGCTCCACGTATGGACAGTTGCTAGGGGTCAACGCATCAAATCTCTCCTAAAGATGCTCTCTAGATTCCGGCGGGATCGACTGCAGGCTGTTCTTTGGCAGTTCTATAAACTTGTTGTTAATGATCTTCAGCTTCAAACTGAACGTGCTTGTGAGCAATTGATGGTCTATTCCACAGCCAGCCCCTGGTTGCGTTCTGACTTGGAATATTGAACTTCTCCACCTCTCTTTTCACAGATTTAGTCAAGTTGATTCCTGTGTGTTCTATAAGATGAGGTCTGTGTGTATAGTTATCTCTCTGTCTTACCTAATCCTTTCTCTGACCGCCACAATGTCCATAAGAGATGGACCTGTGATTTGATTTCAATCTCTTTCCAAAGCCTGGGTCCTTAATTATTACATCTTACTGCATCCCAGGTATTAAATAGTTGCAACAACAATAATCATGAGAATGATAATGTTAACGCCCTATACACTTGTCTCAAATGGCAGCAAAACTGTGAAACCCAAGTGTGCCCAGTTTGGGAGAGATGGATATATATATGTAGGGCCAGGTGTGAAAAATCAGCCTCTTGGCCTTCTCCGGCTCCCATAAGTAAATGAACTCAGGCTGCTGGCTCACAGCTTGGCCCCATACCATGTACCAATCCTGCCCACACTCATGCCTTTGATGCAGCACCCACTGAGAGTCAGTACGTCCAGGACCAAGTGGGAATATCACCTCTCTGGTTCCAATGGATCAGTTTAGAAGGCGCAGGGGCATTCCCAAGGGACTCCAGTCAGACGAACCCCTGAGAACTCCCCAAGAGGCCTACCTGCAGGTACAGCTCCACCAGAACATCCTCCTGCAAGAGGTAGTGGAGGCGCCCAGCCCCCAGCCAGGCCTCAGCCGCCTTTTCTTTCTCCCCCAGGTCAATGAAGATTCGCAGGCTCTCCTTGATGCAGGTAAGGGACCTCTGGAGGGACCTGGAGGGCAGACAAGAAAACCCTCACTGCCGTTAAGTAGATCCCACGCCTCACAGTGACCCTTCAGGATAGGGGAGGTCTGCCGCTGTGCGTTTCCGAGACTGCAGTTCTTGAGGAGAGTAGACAGGCCCATCTTTCTTACCAGAAGCAGTGGGTGATTTCGAATAGCTGACCTTACGGCCAGCTGCAGCCCAATGAATAACCACGCTGCCACATGTGATCACAAATGTGGGGGTCACTGGAACCTCAGATCTGGGTCATTCAGCACAGAAGGAAACTGTCAGGAATGATTTTGTCCCAGATCACAGAGAAATTGGGAGCTGATCCGAATCCCAGCTCTGCTCTAGTCAATTGTCAGCTTGAAAGCGTACGCAACCTCTCTGTGCCTCAGTTTCCTCACCTGTAACGTGGAAATATATTTCCAACCACTGCTGGAAGAAGCTACGGAGCTAATCAAACTACAGTACTTGGAATATATAATAAGCATGCAATAAGCACCTAGGGAAGGTTTAATGTTATTTATTACAGTTCTATTAGTATTTCCTGATATGGGAATCCACATTTCTACTGTTTAACATTTTCTTCATAAGCACTAATAAAGAATGGATCGCAGAGGCATATTTGTCAAATGGAGACATGAATAAATGACCAATCCTGGTGCTAGCTACCACCTGTCTTTCAGCTGGTTGTACAATGGTCGGGTGTGTGCTGCAGCGATGCTGAAAGCAGACACTGGTACTTCAAACACTGCCAGAGCCACCCAAAGGGAACAGGTCTCAGTGGAGCTTCCAGCTTAAGAACAGACAAGGAAGAAGGACTCGTCTCCCCACTTTGAAGGAAAGAGCCTCAAACAACCTTAAACGGAGCTTTAAACCATTGTGGTCGGATTCTGAAGGCTGAATGGATCGAAGTATAACGTCGTCAGAGATAACGGCCGAGGGTAGGGCCCTGGGGTCTGCGAGTACCCGAAACATGACTGGTGAGGAGCTGGTTTCTCAGAGGGGAGTGGACCACGACAACAAGATTAGATTAAAGCCTGGGGGAGTGGCAACTTCGAGATCTTAATTTGCCGGTGGAGCTTGACTCAAAGTAAAGAGAAACAGGTGCAACAACCTGCTAGTGCTTTTGGAACCTAGAATATGCAAAGCATGAATCTAGGGAAAATTGGAAGTGGTCAGAAAGTGAAATGAGACACATGAAGATCAGCATTCTTGGCATTCGTGAGCTGAAATGGACTGGTGTTGGCCATTTTGCGTCAGAAAATCTGGATTTCCTATGCCGGGAGAACACGATCAGGAGGAACGGTATGACATTCCACGTCAAAGAGGGAGCTGCAACATCTGTCATGAGATACAGAGCTGTCTGTGAGAGGGTCCTCTCTACCTGCCCTCCTCCGAACAGCCGTCCCTTCCCACAGCTGGGCCTCTCTCGTCCGCAAATGGACGAGATTGGGAGGTGTCCACTTGAGCTGCACAATGAGAGCTGTATAAAATACTGGTGCCTGGGCCCCACTCCCAGGATATCCTGGGCCTCGGGCTGGCAAAGCATTTCAACACACGGTGGGGGGGGTGAGGGGGGAGTGCAGTTTGATGTGTGTGGTTGGGGTTTTTTCCTAAAGCTCTAGGGGAGTCTGATTGCTGCCAACATTGAAACTACAATCTGAGGGTCCCTTCTCCCTCTGGATTTCTGACTGAGCAACGCCACTGTGCTGTATGCCTCATTTCCTCAAGAGCCCTTAGCACGGTGGAAGAATTATTTTGTATAAGGCAATTTTCCAGAGAACTGAGCAATATTTCTTTTAGCATCTGCTTTTTAAAACTGTCCCTTTGGTTTTTTGTCTTTAAAAGTAATTCAAGATCTTTTTTTGTTTGTCTGTTTTTGGGGCATCACTGCCCTCTGGTGGTGGGAGCAGGAGGCCCAGCCTTGCTGCTGGATTTGAACCTCTAACCCAGTGGGCCGCAGTCCCACGCACAACCACTACGCCACCGGGGCTCCGGCCCTCAAGATCTTTTTTTGTTTCATGACCTACTGTGTGAACATTCTTTCCCAACAAATATGAATACAGAGTTTTTTTGGTTTTTTGTTTTGTTTTGTTTTTCTTCTTATCTTTTATTTTTCTTTATTTTCAGAGTTTTATATAAAAAGATAATAGAATGGACAACACCATGAAGATGAATCACTTGGTTTGGGAGTAGGGAACACAGCTGAGGTTGTAGAAGAACCTATCTAAAGGTCTCACCAGTTGTGTCCATTTTTACTACCACCAAATTGCATTCATTGACTATTTAATAAAAAACAGGATACCTGTTTTAAACTATTTAGACTATCCACTAGCACACAAACCCTCACGCACACATTCTCACTCAGTAGTGACTGGTGAAGGAGGTCAAAGTCTTATGGATGTTTCAAAGTCACCACTGTGTGTGGCTGTTAGGTACCGCTGACTCTAACAGCAGGAAGCCCTTCTTGGTCCTGTGCCAGCCTTGCAATTGTTCCAGTTGAGCCCATTGCTTTGACCACTGCAGTCAACCCATCCAATCAAGGGCCTTCCCTTTTTCCACTGCCCCTTCACTTTACTGAGCATGATGCCCTTCTCCAAGGACTGGTCTCTCCTGGCAACAGGTCCAAAGTATGTCAGATGGAGTCTACCCTCCTTGCCTTTAAGGAGAACCCGGGTAGTACTTTTTCCAAGAGAGATTTGTCTGCCTTTCTTGCAGTCCATGGTATTTTTGAAATTCTTCCTCAGCACCATAAGTCAAATACATTGTCTTCCAAATTTAGTGTCCAACTTTCATATGCGTATGAGGCAATTGAAATGCCATGGCCTGGGTCAGGCATCCTTGCTTTTCAACACTCTAAATAGGTCTGTGCCACAGACTTACCTCATACAAAACATCTTTTGATTTCTTGACTGCTGCTTCCACGAGAATCAAAAACCAAAACAAAACCAGAACCCCAGCGCTACCTCAGACCGGTTCAGAAGCATTCATGTTAGGACACAAGGATCTGAATTTCTTAGACACTCTAAAGCAGCGTTTCTCAACCCGTGAGCTGTGACCCCTATGGGGGTCTAATGGCCCTTTCATAGGGGTCACCCTATTCATAACACTAGCAAAATTATAGCTATGAAATAGAAACGACAATAATTTTAGGGGTAACCACAACACGAGGAACTGTATTAAAGGATCAAGATATTAGAAAGGTTAAGAACCACAGCTCTAAAGTGAAAGTCACCAAAACATGAGAATTGCTGCACCCAAACATGTAATGCCCTTCTGAAAATGTGCATCATCATCAACCCTGTCTCAGGACAGTTAGCAGGGAGACCATCATCATATGCCACCCAGGCTCCAAGCTCCTTGAGTACAGCAATGGAAACACAGTGTTGTCAATCAATAAATGAAACCCTGATCCAATTTGCCAAAAGGCAACTGCTGACCTTCTAAAGAAAGTGCCAGTCAATGGGCCTTTCCTCTGGCATTGCACAACGAACACTGCCCGCTCTCTTCTGAGGACGAGAGTGTGAGCTAAGTGTCATGCAAAGTTGAGGTGGCCAGAGGCTTCGCTAGTGGAACAATCGTAACCCAGGCCTCTCGCTCTGCAGGAGCCCTGATCCTTCTCTCACCCTCACCACGGCCTGAAGCCTCCGAGTAGGAAGATTCTGTTCCCTCGCCTCCATTGCCCTCCTCATTCCTACAGGAACGGTTGGATGAAGACAGTGCCTGTTAATCTACCCCTGATGCTATGTCTTGCTCAGCTTCATTTCGCACTAGGTGTTGTCCCAAGAAGCTTTGGGGGGTGGTTGTTCTTTCCAGACCCCAGAGTATGAGGTTTTTAGAGAGACGCTAACTCACAGGACATGAACTTCTTGGGCATTTTTCTCTTTGACCTTGGAAGAATGGGGGTTAGGGTTTCCCCGCAGGGAACACCACCTCTAAGAAAGCAGAATTTAGGAGAACCTGACTTCTCCAAACAGCACAAGGGAGACTCTCTGTGAATGAGACAGAATTTCCAAATGTAACTGCCTCCCACAAAGACTTCCTACAGATCCAAGACCACCAGCAAAAAAAAAAAAAAAAAACACAGACAAAAACCAAAACTGCCTTGACAACTAAAATTGGAAGCATCCATCATTCTTTCCCATCACCACTCATCAGTCCCTTTTTGTACATCTGCCAGGGTCAGATGAGCCCCAACTCATGTCAGTTATTCATACTGTGATGACTTGCAGGTTGCTAGGATACTGGAAACTGTATCACCAGTGTTTCAAAAAGCAGCAGGGTCACACATGGTGCACAGGATTCAGCAGAGCTTCCAGATCAAGTACAACTCCTCCTACATAACGCCATCGAGTCAGTTCTGAGCCATGGTGACCCTCTTTGCATGGTAAAACTGTCCCGTGGGCTTCTGAGTCTGCAATTCGTCATGAAGAGTAGAGAGTCTCGCCTTTTTCTGGTGGAGTGACCAGACTAACACTAAGGACAGTCTGCAGAGAAAGAATACATCGCTCGTTTCTGTGGGATTGCCCACTGCTCTCCTTGAGAATGGCAATGAAATATCGTCTGACATACTGCCAGAAGAAGAACTCCTCAGGTTGGAAAGATGCTCAACATAGGACCAAGGAAGAACTGCCTTCTCACCCATCCTCTGCCACTGAATTGGTTTGACTCATGGCAACACTCTATAGCAGGGGTGCTCAATACATCGATCGCAATCTACTAGTCAATGGCAAATGTAGTGTGGGTAGGTCGCAGGGCATTAAAAAAAATAGACGGGGTAGGGTGAGTGTTGGTGTTAGACTTAGGGCTAGGGTTAGTTTTAGGGTTAGACTTAAGAGTTAGGTTGACTGGGACTGAGCCCCGGTGGTGTAGTGGTTGTGTGCGGGACTGCGGCCCACAGGGTTGGTGGTTCAAATCCAGCAGCAGCTCTCCAGGAGCAAGACTGGGCCTCCTACTCCCACTAGGGGGCAGTGATGCCCACACACAAAAAAAAGGGTTAGGTTGATCAAGATTGATGTATTGAGCACCTTTGCTCTGTAGTATTTTCAAAGTAGTAGTCTTTACAGGAGTAGACAGCCTCATCTTTTTCTTGTGGTCAGCATTTCAATACTTACCCAACTGCACAACAAGGTTTGCTTAATGAAGTGATGGAGCAAACCTTCCAGGAGTTTCAATTATTAATAGATTCGAACTCAATATTAGAAGAAATTGCAAATATCCATTAGTTCCAAAACGTAGAAGGTTTGAAGTATGAATCTATGAAAATTTAAAAATCATCAAAAATGAAATGGAATGCATAAATATTGATACCCTAGGCACTAGTGAGCTAAAATGTACTGGCATCAGCCCTTCTGAATCACACAAGCCAATTGCTGGGAATGATAAAAGATGTGGCACTCATCATCAAAAAGAAAATGTCAATATGTACCTTGAAATTTCGTGCCAGATGAAATAGGATAGTATTTACATACTCACAAAGAAGATCAGTTAATACAAATATCCAAATTTACATATCAACCACAAAAGCCAATGATGACAGAATTAAAGAATTCTACCAATTTCTCCAGTCTAAGAACTATCAAACATATAATTAAGATGTATTGATAATTACTAGTGATTGGAACACAAAACTTGGAAACAAAAAGGAAAATTGATAGCCAGAAAATCTGGTCTTGGTGATAAAAACAAAGAGGGAGATCATCTGAGTTTGTGGAAACTCAGAGACTTCTTCATTGCAAAGACTGCTTTTCAACAAAGCACCTATACACATGGACCTTGCCAGATGGACTGCATAGAAATCAAACTGCCTACATCAGTGGAAGGAGACAATGGAGAAGGTCATTTGTTGTTGTTGGTAATGGTGGGGTCATCAAGTCAGTTCTGACCCATAGTGACTCTAGGTACAAAAGCATGAAAAATGGCCTGGTCCTGCACCATCCTGACAATTGTTCTTATGTTTGAGTCCATTGTTTCAGACACTGTGTCAATTCATCTCACCGAGGGCCTTTCTCTGTTTCACTGTCCTTTCATTTCATCATATATGATGTTCTTGTCTAGGAACTGGTCTCTCTTGATAACGTGCCCAAAGCCTATGAGAAGTCTTTCCATCTTTGCCTCTAAGGAGCATTCTTACTTACTTTTTGAAGATCAATATCATCTTCAAGACAAGGCCAACGGCCAACTATGGAACAGACTATCAGCTGTTCATACCCAAATTCAGTTTGAAGCTGAAGAAAATGAAAGCAAGCCCACAAGAGTCAAAATACAAACTTGAGTGTACCTCACATAAAATTAGTGACCATCTCAAGAACAAATTTGACACATTGAAAACTAATAGCCAATGCCAAATGAGTTGCAGGATAACATCAAGAGTTCCATACATGAGACAGCAAAAGGTCATTAAAAAGACAGCCTAAGGTTAAAATGAATGTCAGAAGGGACTTTGAAACTTGCTCTTGAAAGCAGTGTAGCTTAAGCAAATAGAAGAAACAATGCAGTAAAAATACTGAACAGGAAATTCCCCAAGGCAGCTGGAAAAGACCAAGTTAAATATTATAATGAAATATGCAAAGACCTGTAGTTGAAGAACATTCTTTGCATATATCAAACTGAAAAAACTAAAGCAGTATTTCAAGCCTTGAGTTGCAATGTTGAAGTAGTCCATGGGCAAAATATTGAAATGATGCTAACAAAAAAGAGCAAACAAACACTGTCAGTAGAACTGCCCCTCTGAGTTTTCTAAACTGTAATTCATTTTTATTTGTTTGTTTTTCTGGGGGGCATCACTGAAACTGTAATTCTTTACAGGAGTAAAAATCTCATCTTTTCTCAAGGACCAGCTGGTGGTTCTGAACTATGGACCTTGAAGTTAGCAGCCTAATGTGTAAGGACACTAAGTCCTCCAGCAAGGCTCCTTTTGAAAGATGCAGGCAGTATCAAAAGAAAATGGAAGGAATACACAGAGTCACTGTATCAAAAAGAATTGGTTGACATTCAGACATTTCGAGAGCATATGACCAAGAACCAATGATATTGAAGGAAAAAGTCCAAGTTAGACTGAAGGCATTAGTGAAACACAGCCTCTGGGAATTGACAAATAACAATTTAAATGTTTCAAAAATCTGAAGCAGCACTGGAAGCACTCACTAATCTTTGGAAGAAAGTTACCTGGCCAACCAACTGAAGAGATGCATATTTGTGTCTATTGTTCCAAAGAAAGATGTCCCAACAGAGTGTGAAAATAATTGAACAATATTATTGGTATCACTTGCAAGTATAATTTTGTTGAAGATAATTCAAAAAGATAATTGCTAAAAATAATTCAGCAATACATTGACAGGGAGCTACCAGAAATGCCAACTGGATTCAGAAGAGGACATACATAAAATGAGAGATATCAGTGCTGTTTCGGGAGGATGTTGATTGAAAAATAACACCAGAAAGGTGTATACTTGTATTTCATTGACTATGCAAAAACCTTCAACTGTGTGAAAGTTATCCATAACAAACTATGGATAACACTAAGAGGAATGAGAATTCCAGAACACTTCATTCTGCTCATGTAGAAGCTATATGTAGAGCAAGAGTTTCTTCTGAACTATTTAGGATCAAGAAAGTAGTGCATCAAAACTTGATCCTTTTACAAAACTTAACCAAATACTATGGAAATAATATGGTAAGAATGGGGTTTCAACAGTTCATTATCCCAGTAATTCTTGCTACCACCCACAGTCTCAATGTCCAGTTTGGCTTTCAAATCTAAAGCTTTAAAGAGCAGGACCAGGGACTCAGCAAGAACTCATCCCAAGAAATCCCAGGTCTTGGATACTCCTGGACCATCAAAAATCTAGGAGTCTTAGTGCTATCTCCTCTCTGTATTTGGTCTTGATTCTTCTCTTTGTCTCATTTTTCCTGACCCCCCCGGTGAGTCTTTGGGGCTGAGTCCCAATTTCTTCCTTCTTGCTTGGACATCATCCAGGCACCAAGTAGAATGACCTTCATGGCATTTTCTTAGCTCTGATCTTTACAAAACAGGATTACCACATCTTTCTCCTATGAGTTTCTTAGTGGGTTCAAACCTCCAACCTTTTGGTTAGCAGCTGGGTGCCACCAAGCTTCCTTAATCTTGCAGGGTATGAGGGTACTTCAGAAAGTTCATGGGTAATTTCCGTTACCTTTTCATTCCTATTTTTCTATGAACTTATGGAAATCCCCTGGCAAATTCTCTCATTTGAAACCCCATACTGTGGGGGGTTCTTGCTCCATGTTGCAAATGAAGAATCCAAGTTGATTTGTCTTTCTTTTATGTTGTTTTAAAGTTTAGCTAAACTCATTTTACTCATCTCTAAAGCTTTCATTTGGAGAACTTTTTACTGTTTTGTATTATATTAGTAACAAGGAGGGTAGCAATTGTTACCTGACCCTCATTGAACACAAGATGTGATAGGTGCTGGGCTCAAACCCTCGTGACACAATAGGTACACGTTCAGGGGGTAACCCAAAGCCTGGTGATTTAAACCAACTAGCTGATCCTAGAAAGGAAGATGGGGCAGTCGGCTTCCATCAGATGACAGCATTCAAGACCCTGGAGGATCATCCTACTCTGTCCTAAAAGGCACTGCACAAAAGGAACAACAGGCTCATTGTATTTTCTTATATTGTCATAGCTACTCTAAGAGATCAGTACTATCAGACATTCAAAAAATGAAGAAATTAAGGCTCAGCAAGGGTAAGTGATTTGGACAAGATAATAATTCTGCTTAAAACAAACTCTCTTCTTAACTCCACAACCCTGGAGCAATTTTTAATTTCAGATTCATAATAAAATATTTGAAAGCATTTGCAACTTTACAACTTTAACAAACAACATTTTTTAAAAGGACATAACTATTTTAAAACATGAACATAGTTTCCTCATCTGTCAAAACACCACCCCCCTGGAACCAACTAACAAAATGTCTATGAAGGAATTCTCTCCTTGGTGAGGGTCACCGAAATGCGAGGGATTAGTCATTTTACTGATAGTCAAAAGCAAACATTCAACTTTCAGCTAGACAGACATAGGCATAAAAAATTAAGAACAAAAGTTGAGAGCATTGTGCTCACATGCAAACAATTAATCATTATTTAGTGAGGACTTATTCCACTCAAGGCATTCCTTCTTATTAAAAAATGCTATTGACATCCTTTGTAGTACTTACTACAAAGTTCCATGATGGCTTTGGGATTTTTATATGATGCCTAAGAGATGCCACTGTAGATTAGGCTTTGTGCCGTTAACTCAAAGGTCAGCAGTTCACACCTATGAACTACTCCAAGAAGGACAGGTGAAGTCATCTGCTCCTGTACAGATTGTCAGTCTGGGAAGCCATATAAAAGCTCTCTATGAGTCAGTATCTACTCATTGGCAGTGGCTTTGCCTTTTGTTGGCCTGCTTGCTGTACTAATCTGGATGTTCCTTGAGTTCTGGGACTAAGTCTCATTTTTCCAGTCAGCAAGGACTGGATCAATGGTAGATGTTCAGTAAATATTTGTTTAATTGATTCAATGGAACCACAAAATTCTCACAGGCCCCACACAGTCAGTTGTACAGCAAAGTGCCAATCTGGGTTATGTCACCTGAAATAGATTACAAGACCCTCAAGGACCCTTCCCAATGAGAAATTTTTAAAATCTTTATCAAAATAAATTCTGTAGTTTGTACCCTGAAAGCAAAGGACATAGCCCTGATGGGATAGCAAAAGACAGCTATCCCAAGGGCAAAAGCCTGAAGGTGGGAGTCAAGAGTTTTCAGCATTTGCATATCCATTCACTACCCCCTACCTCTAAACTCTAGAGAAAAATCTTTCAAATAGGTAAAATTAAAATCCATAGGAATGGGATAAGCAGTTAAGCACTTGACTACTGACCAAAAGGTAAGGAAGTCCCCAACCATATTCAATCTGTATGCTGAGCAAATCAACAGGGAAGCTGAATTATAGGGGGAAGAGCAAAGTCTCAGGATTGGAGGAAGGCTTATTAACTGCCTGCAAGAAGGCAGATGACACAACTTTTGCTTGCTCAAATTGAGGAGGCTTTGAAGCACTCTACTCACGAAAGTCAAGGGTTGCAGCCTGGGGTGTGGATTCCAATTCAATGTAAAAAAGACCAAAATCTCCCCCACTGGATCAACAAGCAACCTCATGGTAAACGGAGAAAAGCCAGAAGCTGTCAAGGGCTTCATCCTGCTTGTGTCCACAATCAGTGTTCATGGATGCAGCAGTCAGGAAATCAAATGACGCACTGCGTTGGGTAAAACGACTGCACAAGACCTCTTTGAGGTGTTGAAGAGAGCTGTTGCTTTGAAAACAAAGGTGCACCTGACCAAGCCATGGTATTTTCAATTGTCTCATATGCACATGGAAGTTGGACATTGAATAAAGAAGACTGAAGAACTAGTACATGTGAATTGTAGGGCTGGAGAAGAATATTCACAGAATAGTCAAAGTCCCATGGACTGCTTAATGGATAAACTGGTCTGTGTTGGAAAAATCAAGGCCAGAGTCCTTCCTGAAGCCCAGGATGGTTGCACTTCATTTCACATAGTTTGGATCCATCATCAGGAAAGACTAGTACCCATCATGCTTGGTAAAGTGGAGGGGAAGTGGAAAAGAGAAAGAACCTCAAGGAGATGGATTGGCACAGTGGTTGCAAAAATAGGCTTAAAAAAAAAGGACGAAGGTGAGGATGGTGTTTCATTTTGTTGTCACAGTGAGTCAGGAGTCACTCCACCGCAGCTAATGACAATACCTCCTGTCAACCTCAAAACCCAGAATTCACTGCCATCCAGGCCTACTCAGTGACTGTATAGGACAGGGCAGAAGTTTCCGGTGAGCTTCTGAGACGGTAACAATTTACAAGCGTAGACATTCTCAGCTATCTCTTAGGAGTCGCTTGCTGATGTGTTTGAACTACTGACCTTTTGGATTGCACTCCAACTCATAACCACCACGAAGCAGCCATTGCCTACCTACAGCAGAGAGGATGGGGTGAAAAGGAGCTCTGGGGGTGTGGTGCTTTATGTGTTCACCTGCTAACCACAAGGCAGTAATTTGAACCTCCTAGCCACTCCTTGGGAGAACAATGGGGCTGAGTATTCCTGTAAAGATTTACAGTCTCAGAAAACTCAAAAGGGCGGTTCAATTTTGTCCTCTGGGGTCACCCTGAGTTCAGAACTGACTCAGTGGCGCCGGGCTTGGGATGGAACAGGGATAATACATATTTATTTATATTCACCCCACCACAGGGGTTGGCGAACTATGGCCCATTGGCCCACACCAACTTGCCACCTGCTTTTGTCAATGAAGTTTTACATGAATAACGCCATCCTCATTCGTTTACGTGATCATACAGATGGTTTTGAACTCTGACTTCAGAGTAGAGTCAAAGACCATAAGGTTCTCTACAGAAGGTCATTTCTGATCCCTGCTCTAGACTTAGACTACCTGGGTATCAATCTCAACCATGTAGCCTCCTGTGAGTCAGCCGGTGCTTTGAATAGAGCCCTTACCATGAAGACAGACATGGTGATGCCCTAAACCCTGGCATTCGTGAGCATGATTTTGTCTGGAAACATGTTGTCGGTTGGCATGCAGTCATACAGGAGTAGCATGGAGGCAGAGTGCCTGTAAATGCTGCCCTTAAGAAGAGAAGAGACAGACACGGATCCAGAAGAATGCGTGTAAAGATAGCTCTACCAGCAAGGATCACGTGGGATGCTAGAAGTCGGGAGTGATAAGGACGGATCTTCCCCTAGAACATTACAGGAGAACATGGGCCTGCGAGCAACTGCTTTGGGGCTTCTGGTCTCCAAAAGTTTGAGTCGATAAATTTCTGCCTTGGTTAGTCACTGAATTTGTGGTATTTTGTCATGGCTGACCTAGGAAACTGGTACTAATTTATCAATTTCCATAGCTCGTTTTTCTTCCTCTGGTTATTCTGAGTCAAATGAGTACAAAACACACATATTGTTGGAAAACAACACATGTGCAACAAATGCTATTGCTCTCTGACCGTTATTCTCACTGTGGACATGCATTATAAAGCTTTGGATCTCTCTCTCTCTCTCTCTCTCTCTCTCTCTCTCTCTCGCTCTCGCTCTCGCTCTCATTTCCCATATCCAGTTGATCATCACATTTGTTGGATCTGTGAAAGATACTTTTAATGTGCTCGCCGTGTCACTGCTGCTTACTCTTCTGCACAAGATACTATTTTCTTATCCTCCCCTTCTCTACTTCGCAAATTCATACTTATCCCTGGAAACCTTCCTTAAATGCTGCCATCTTCATAAAGCCTTCCCGGAAAGATCTGCCTCATCTTCAGCTAAAAAGGTTCTCTCTCTTCCTCCAGATATGCCCCTGCAGGTGCCCACCAATTTCTTCCATGGAAGTTTCTGGCCTTGTTTTTGCTTGTTACAACTTTGGATTTTGTGAGACTAGAAATCCCGTGGGAAGAATTTAGCTATGGAAATCAGTCCATTAAATCAGGGACACCCCACTTAATAAATTCATCCTAGAAACCAGTGCCAGGAAAAAATTATTACTCCATTAGATAATTTGTTTTTGTTCTTTTATGAGGCACTGGATACCTCCTATGGATTCTCCCCTCTGCCTCAGCTACCAGGAAGCTGAGAGCTAAATTCCAGTAACCACCTCAAGGTGCATAGAAACACTTCTTTGTATTTATTCCTTTTTTATTTCCCAGAGTTTTCTGTAGGAGTAGCTGATTTATATATATGCTAAATAAATACCACATGACAGCATGATGGACCAGGCATTCTGTACGACAACAATGGGCTTATGTTTGCCAAAGTCTCCTCTGACTCGTAAGGTACTTCCCAATGTTCTTCTTACAGCCACTCATAATGTGGGTAGAGCAAGGGATTCAACGTTTATTTCCTTCCATTTATTCAAGCCCCAAACTTAGAGATTAGAATCACTAGCTAGTAGGTTCAAAGTAGGAGGGAAAGTAGTAGGATTCCCTGAAAGATGGATTAGAGTCCTCCAAAAATCTTCTGCACAAGTAAGGGGGAAATTGGCATATGCACACCTTTTTTTTAAGTCAGATTCAACTTTTTCAGAAGACTGAAAATTAACCAAAGGCTTGCAGCAATCAATGGTGTATCACATCTATGTAATTAGAAAGAAAAAACAAAGGAAGGAAAATAAATAGAGCTTCAGAAACCTGGGGGACACCATGAAGAATACTACCATCTGCCCAATAAAGGCTATTGAAGGTGAGGAGAAAGAGGTAAAGAAAGACTATTTGAAGAAATAAAACTAAGAACTTCCCAAATAAAAGTTTTAAAAACAGTAATCTAAATATTGAATAAGCATTACTCTAAACATCGAAGTTTACCTATGCGGGATAAACACATAGAGATTGACACTTAGAGGAACCAAAATCAAACTGTCAAAGACAGAGAGGGAATCTGGGAAGCAGCAAGAGAGAAGTCATTCATCATATTAAGTTTTTCTTAGTAACAACTCATTTCTCAACAGAAATTAAGGATTTAAAAAGGCAGTAGACTGACATATTCAAGGCATTCAATGAAAGAGTTTCAAGAAAGAGCTTTATACCCAGCAAAACTGTCCTTTAAAAAGAGAAGAGCTTTTTTGTGGTTGTCTGCTAAAGAGGATAAAGGAGAAAATAAGGTGTTTCCAAGAAAGCAAAAACTGAGAGACTTGGTCACTAGCATGGGTGCTCGACAAGAAACAAGACGGAGATTCTTTCAGGTTCAAATGAAATGCAACGATATGGTAATAGCAATTCATATAAAAATTAAAAGCATCAAGAAAGAGATCAATGTAAATAAATATGAAAATAATGTATACATGTAGATGCTTTTTGCTTTATAACCCTCTGATTAAAAAACAGCTGAATAAAGCAATGGTTAAAAAGAAAACTTTGCTAATGGGCTTATAAAGTATAAAAATGTAATGTTTGACAACAATGGCAGCAAGAAGTATGAGAGAGAACAGAACTATACAGGAGCAAAGTTTCACAGACAATTAAAGCACATGGCTGCTAGCAAAGAGGGTGGAGATTCAGATCTTCCCAGAGGCATCTCAGTAGAAAGATCTAGTGATAGACTTCCTTAAAATGTGCTGTCTATAAACACACACACACATAGATAATTACATATACATATGAGTACATATGAAATTATATACAATGCATATAGACCTTCCTTTACTTACCTTCTCATTCCAAAGAAAGCGTGTCTCTATAGTCAACAGATGACTGCAGACAAGTTTTCTTATGGTACTGTCATGGTGTGAACTATGTCCACTAACCCCTCTATCCCCCCTCCCCCCAAATTATGTGTCATCTTGGCTGGATCACAGTTCTCTGGCTTGGCAGTTATACAACGGGATAATGGGACAGTTATATAATAATCCTCCATGAAGTCGTGTGCTATGAAAATCCAATAAAAAGACGAAAGGTGGAATGCAACAGTCTTAACCCTGCTTCAGCCCTGATCTGATACAAAGAGAGTTTGCCTGGGAGTGGCACCCAACAATTTTTATCTAAAAGGGTATAAAAGGAGGGAGAATTGAGCAAATATCAGAGCGACTTACAAAGACCAAAAAAGAAGAGTCAGGAGTGGAATGCTTCCTTTAAACAAGACGTCCCTCGGCTGTACAGCTTCTACATCCAGGGGGAGACTGATGCCAGGACAAGTGGGGAGCTCCAAGGAATGCTGGGATCACAGACGCTAAGAGGAGCAAAGGAACTTTCCCCAGAGCTCCCCGAGTGAGAAAGCTTTTCCCTTGAGCTGGCACTCTGGAATTTATACGTCTAGGCTCCTAAGCTGTGAAAGAATAAATTACTTATGGTCTACTTATGGTATTTCTCTTTTAACAGCACTAGATAATAACTAAAGTGCCTTCAAAAAATGGTCCCATCCAAACGATAACTTCCAAGGGGACTTTCTGGCCTAGTTAAATTCAAGCACAGAGGTCAGGTCAGAAGGTTATGATGACTACTTTTGGGTATTCTCAAGGAATAATCTTGACAGCTTTTCTTAAAGGGCATAGGACAAACACAAGGGCTTATTAGCATGAAATTGGAAGAAAATTGGTGAGTATAGTTATACCAAGGGATATTTTCCATCAAGACAATGCAACCACTCATTCTTCAAAGTTAAGAAGGATTGTCCCATGAGACTTTCATTGGGAAACTTTACCCCATCTACCCTGCATCCCTGAACCTACCCTTTCACACTTCTTTTTGTTCCTCAAATCTTAAAGAGTTTTCAAAAGGAACATAATTTGAATTCCTTGAAGATGCCCAAACTGTCAATTTGACATAGCATCAATCACCAAGTGCACAGTTCTTTGGAATTAGACAGGTGGAACCACTGCTTTTCCAAGTGTATAGGCCCTGGTGGGGGATATGTCAAGAAACAATAGCTCCATGTTTGAAGGATTTTTTGAATGAGAGTTTTGATAGTTTTGAAGCAATATTTTTCACTTACCCTAGTATATTTATCTTCAAAACTAGTCTCCATAAGTTTAAAAAAGAAATCATATGAGAGTATATTATCCTACCACAATGGATTGAAAATAGAATCTGCTAACAAGGACATTTTGGGGTTTTTAAAATATGTTAAAATTTAACAGGACACTCATATAACCAACTGGTCAATGAAGAAGTCACAAAGATAACTTAGAATACTCTCTTTTCTACTAAGATAGTATAAATCCTTCGCCTTTTACAAAAATAACTTAGAAATACTTTGAAATGAATGAAAACCAAAAATATACCCACACAGATATATAGGCCTGGTCAGACATAAAGGCTCCCTCCCCGTTTCGCTCCTCCTCCCCCTGCCCTCTGCAAGAGATCATGGCCGTCCAGGAGGTGAGCATGCTACCATAAATATATATATTTATAAATATGTATATATTTTTTACACAAATCCACACAATATTACTTTAGAAGATGTGGTAAAAGCAGGAATTAGAGGGAAATTCACAGTTGTGAGTGCTTATTTTGAAGAACAATAAAAATTAAAATCAATAACCTAACATCCGACCTCAAGACACTAGACAAAGAGCAAGAAGAAAAGAAATAATAATGAGTAGAGCAGAAATAAATAAGCTAAAGAGAAGAGATCCATTAAAACCTAAAATTAGTTCTTGAAAAGATTTTTTTAAAGGTTAAAAAAAAAAAGGCAAATTTTAGTTAGACTGTTCAAAAGGAAAAAAGCACAAGAGAAGACTCAGATTACTGAAATTGCTAGAACTTGAAGCATTAACAAAGGGAAAGAAGTGTGCCATAAACTTGACACAGTGATTCTGTGTACTTAACTTTCCCAGTCTAGTCAGGCCAAAGTGCCTGAGTGTACATTACCGATTGCCAGGACGGGAGGGAGGAGAGGGAAGTCGCAAGTGACTGCTAATGGGCACAGGGTTTCTTTTTGTGGTGATGTAAATGCTCCAAAAGAAGACGGTGGTGGTGTTTGCACAACTCTGTAAGCGTAGGCTTTCATGAACTGACATGTACGCCCGAATCACTAAACCGTGAAAACTTGCGCCTTGAAGGCTGGGTGATATGTGAATTATTTCTCAACGAAGCAGTTATGATCAGGGCGGGGTGGGGAGAGGGCTCTAGACCCATGCCAACTCAGTTTGACCAGCTCTTCTATTGCTTTCTGGAAAGCCAGGCTCAGTCTGAATACTCGAACTGACAAAACATTCACTCCCACAGAGGGCAGACTGCTCCAACTTGAAGTCGTTCTTTTGTAGAATTATTTTTCTAGCCATTGAATTCCCCAGTACCTACGATAGTGTCTGACATAGATAGGAAGGGTTTCAGAATGTAGTAAAATTCTGGGTCAACACTTCATAGGGTTATTTTTGTAATGAGAAAGACAAGCAAGAGAATAGTATATTATGTAAAAGAACTCCCAGCATGATTTCATTTAGGCAAATAAAATATGCATGCTATATGTGAATAAAACCCATTGACCTTGAGCGGATTCCAACTCATATCAACCAAGTACCAGAATCCCTGCACAGACATGTGTACGTTGCTGTATGTCTCTTCTCAGCCAAGCTCTGTGCTGGCTGGCCTTGAGGGCTGTCCACAGGAGTTTCTGATCAGGTTTCTGTAAGCCCTTCTGAAAACACTTCCGAAACTTTCAAAACTCTGAAGCTTAAATTTCTTATCTTAAAAGTCCCCTGGGACACCCACAATATTAAGAATCTGTCTCTAAAGATGCAAGAGTCTTTGAAGGCGGCTAAGATGGCAGGGATTGTGGTACTGATTAGACAAAGACCAATGTCAAAAGAGCACAGGTGACTGCTCCCACACTCAACCGTTTAGAATTGGAAGGCACCCGGCTCACGTCCACTTCATAAATGAGACAAGCTAGAGAAGCCGTGTACCAGGTCACATTAGCAGTTCATGGCATGATCCAGTTTCCTGACCACTGACCCAATTTCAGGTTTCCCATATGCTAATCCACTTGAGAGCACAAGAGCTACGAGCTCAGTTGTTTTCCAGAAGGTTGGCATTTGAAACACACCCCAAGATTCTGTGGGAGAAGGCTGACAATCTGCTCCTGGAAGACGCCACCCTGGAAAACTTCATGGGGCAGTGCTACTCTGTCACATGGGGTTCTGTGGGTCAAGGTCAACTGAACACCTAGCAACAGCAACCCAAGTTGGCATCATTTCTCCCGGGTCTGTGCCCATTGACTTCTTTTTATCACTCTCTAGACCACCTGTAGACCTATCCCTCCCTTTATATCGTTCTCCTCACCTAAGGAATACAGGGATCCTTAACACTGTCTTCTATATGGCTTTTCCAATGCATGTTGGTTGAGTCGAGGCCTTCTATCTAGTTTCTGCCTCAGTATTTCATTGGCATTTGACAACAAGTGGAGGAAGACTGAGGAACAAAGAATGGAAGTGGGGTGGGTGTTGACTGGGAGCCATGATTAACTAGCATGCATGTCAGGGAGAGATGTGGCAATAAGCCCAACACATACATACCACCCTGACTCTAAACACCTCTCTCTCTCTCTCTCTCTCTCTCTCTCTCTCTCTCTCTCTCTCTTTCTCTGTCATTACCATCAAGGTAATTCTGAATAATCGCAACCCAGTAGGAAAGTGTAGACATGCCCTGGGTATTTCCAAGGCTGTACATTTTTAAGGGACCAGGAAGCTTCATTTTTCTCCCATGAATCAGCTGGTGACTTTGAACTGCCAACCTTGTAGTAAGCAGCCCAATGCATAATTCACTATACCACCGGCACTCCCTTTGTCCTTGAAATCCAACTTTCTCAAAGACGAGTTCCAGAATACCTTGCCAAGAACATATGGCTGTTTCAACTCACTAATAAATTTAAACCTGCCCTGTGGACCTGATCCAGACCCTCCAAACCACCAAGGTGCCCTGGAATGGAACAAAGGCGAGATTGAGACCAGGCCTTTGGTCCCATCTCATGCTGGATCCAAAACCACCTCCCTGGGAATGAAGGCAAAGACGATGGGAGGTCCCAAGGATGTCTGAGAAAGAGGGAGTTAGTGGGAGTCAGAGAGAGATCACATTATCTGATTATCCATCATCTGATTACCCAGGCACCTGAAGTAACCATGTTGCCTTGGGAAGCAAAGATTGTTATTTAATTAGCATCTCCTGAATGAGCTCTCGCCCTCTGTTATAGCACCAGCAATTATCCCCGCTCTGTTTTATAAGTCATTCATAATTACAATGACAGTGCTACCATGCGCAGGGAAATTGAAAACCTCACGAACCATGCAGGATTTAATGAGCTCTAATTAAAGTGCTATTACAGGGAAGAACTGGATAAACACTCAGCTGCTAACCAAAAGGTCAGAAGTTCGATCCCACCAGCCACTCCTTGGAAGAAGGATGTGACTGTCTAAAGATGAAAGCCATGCGAGGACAAAGACCTGAAGCTGCTCCTGGGGTCTACAGGCTCAGGGAGCCTCTGGGGCACTTTCGCTCTGTCCTTCGGGACCACCAAGAGTCGAAACAGATGCCCTAACAGGGGCATTGAGAGAGCAGAAATGCCAGCCACATGGCAGCGCAGACAAATGTGCATCCACAAAGCCACCGAAGAAAAGAAAATCAACTGGGGGTGGCAGGAGAGTCCTTTGAATATCAAACAGTTCACAGAGGTCTCTGGGTAAAAGAGTTCCCATATTTGTCAGACCCTAAGATGTACTTTTTTCCCCAAAAAAAATATGATACACCAGAACATCTGTTGATGATACCATGCTTCGCTTACTGTCCACTGCTGTCTGCAAGCTGTGGACTGCTGTGCATTCAGGGGAAGTCCTGCTTCCTGGAGTCTTGATGTCAGTCAAGTCACATGATCAGCACAGCACATTCTTCCTCTCATTTTTTTATGAAAGCAATGATGGTTTCTAACACCACTGTTGAGTTTACACTGTTAAATATGACCAGATTTTGCTTTATTTTTAATAAATATTTTAGTATACTGGTACTATTTGGTTCAGAATATTTTTTTTCTTGGTTTCCTGCTCTAAAAACTAGGTTCATCTTATGGTCGGATGCATCTTATGGTCACAAAAATATGGTAAGTTTGGGTAGTGAGCAATGGACTCAATAAGATAAAGTTGGACGTCCTCATGGGGCTTTCTAGACTGAGTCCTGACAAGAAGGGCTTGTTGGGTCTCCCTCCTGTGGCACTGCTGAAGGGGAGAGGAGGGAGTCACACCTCCAGTCTTTGGGTTAGCAGTGGAGCACTATAATCCAGCCACCACCATAGTCTTTCAAAACAAAGACACAAGTCAGTTTTTCAGATAATCTTGAAAAATGTTATCCCTGTGAGTTGTGACACAATTTTAAGGACATAATTAAATGCAAAAAAAAAATCACATCTCTTTTGGGGTTTTGTATGTGTGTGTGCATGTGTGTGTATCTTAAAGATAGAGCGCATAGCTGCTGCAATGATAGCCTACATGCTCCTACTGAAAGGTGAAAACTGAGTCTCATGACTTTCAGTTCTGATGAAACTTCTTGCCATCAAATTGTCCACATGTGCTTTCAGTGAATTAATGTTTGTTCACTAATACCAATTGCTCTCTGATAATGATGACATCTAAGGGTTCCCTACTCCTGACTCTCCCGGCCGTCTCTCTGAATCATATACCCTGGGCATGGCCAGATGTTGAGTTGTTATGGAAACACACAAGCAGTCATTGCATAGCTGTGGCTGAGACCTTTCTATGTATGCACTAGGCACTGTCCTCTGTGCCTGGTGGGCATTTAGCATGTATTTCTCACCATAACATTATAAAGTAGAAGCCTTTTGTTAAGGGTGGATGTGTGTGTGTCGTCCCCAAAATAATATATGTGCTTAATTCCTGGACCTGTGATGTGATTCTATTTGGAAGCAGAGTTTTTCTTTTGTTGTGTAAATGAGGTCACTCTAGTGTAAGGTGGATTCAAAACCTCATCACTTCTAAGTGATAAACACAAGAGAGAGGGAGAGAGAGGGAGAGAGAGAGAGAGAGAGAGAGAGAGAGAGAGAGAGAGCTACTCAGGGAAGACAGGACCCATGGAAGGGGCAGCTACAAGCCAAGCATCACCAAGAAACCAGGAAAATCTGTGGCTACCAACAAGGAATCTACATAGCCAAGAGCCTAGTTGGGACTTTCAGTGTCAAGAACTATGAGAACATAAATTTCTGTTCTTTAAAGTCAACCACACCTGAGCTCAAATTGTGATCAACCAATTTGTAGAAGACTATGACAGGCAGTGGGAGCCCAAACTCCATCTGCAGAATAATGAAGCTTCTGACAGATACCCTCTAGCCACAGGTAAGGAATTTAAACAACTTTACTATCAGACAGAGATTATTATAAACTTGATCATAGTGGATCAAACCAGAGTATAATAGAATACTTGGTCAGTTGACATTCCTCTTGACGCAACCTGAATTTGCTCACAGCTAAAATACATTTCACTTGTTCCACCAAAGAAATTTATCTCTGGCTTTTCAAATATTGTTGGTGGCTTACTTTCTTACTCTTTCTTTTTATTTTTATCTTTATGTTATTATTTTCTTTTTCTGTTTATTTTATGTTTTATAGTTTCTGTTAGATTTCCCAGTTTATGAAGCACAGAAAGAAAGGATGCATAGAGACAATAACTGATGTAATGGTTTCAAGACAAGGGGGCTTTGTGAAGGGAATCAGGGAGCAAACAGTGAATTCAGGAGTGGGGAGGAAGCATTAGAACTGATTGTGATGACACATACAATATATGTCAAAAGAACTAAAAAATAAAAACAGAAAGAAAGAAACCAAACTCGACCTATGACTACCATGGGTGAAGGCGGAAGAATTTTTGCTGAGGAGGCATTGAGTTTATGTTCATGGTGGTGGAATAATTGGAAAGGGGTATCAATATTAGCTGTACAACATGAAGAGTATAATGAAAGGCACTGAATTATATCTGTAGAAATTGTTGAACTGGAGAGTGTTTGGTCATGTGTATTCTTGCTACAATTAAAATAAAAATGATTACGTGAATAGCACTGAGCACAGGGAAGAATAAAATGTTCTAAAATTAATTTGGGTAATGATTGTACAACTCTTCTTGTGACGATGGCTGAAGGGCCAGTAAGACTGTTTAAAATATATATCCAATGTGGTGTTTGTGTTACAGCACCACTAGGTCACTGATCTGGAGCCCCGGTGGTGTGGACTTTACAAGTTGGACTTCGATTTGTTTGGCAGCAGTTCAAAGACACCAACAGCTCCAAGGGAAAACGACTGGACTGTCTAGTCCCAGAAATCGTTGGAGCCTCGGAAAGCCACAGGGAGTCACTATGAGTCAGCATGGCCTCCATGCTGCAAGAAGAAACCCTCCTTTGACTGGTGAGAGAGCCGAGGCCTGGGGAAAGTAAGCAGCTTGTCCAAGACCCCACAGCGAGTGAACGGTGGTACCGAATGCCCCCCTTGGGGTGGCTCCCAAACTCTGTACCACCATGCACTGCACAGTCCACATGCATATGGACTCGTCTTCCTGAAGGAGGGCACGTGTGACTTGTTGAGGAAGGACGGATGCTGCTGAGACTATCCCTGAGCCCCAGCTCACCTGTTTGTGTTGAGGTTCCGGTAGAGATGCCCCAGGGACTCCAGCAGTTTCCCCTCCATTTCCCGGTCCCTGAGCTGCTGAGCGAGAGCCAGCCAGTGTTCGTGGTAGGTGATGCATGCCTCGGGGTTTGGGGACACAGAGCTGTAGAAATGGCAGAGGGATTTGGTGACCTGAAGCTGGCCTGAACATAAAGCGGGAAGACGAATGAGAAGACCTGGGAGAGGCACTGGGGCAAAGGTGCTCGCACGCGCGCTTCCTGAACGCTGCCCAGCAACCTGGGCCATACTCACTCTTGAGGTGCAGGTGGCTTAAGCCAAACAGCAGGGCCATTTCATAACAAAGGCGGCTACTGGCCAGCTGGCCTCCGTACACCAGCACTTGGGCCAACCAGAGGAGCACTTGCACCAATTCCAAGTCCGTCTCCTTACTAGCCTCAAGTCCAAAATAGAGGCGGACTGCCTGCACGAGATAGTTCCTCGCCAGCTGGTGAGCTCGTGACCTGAGAGTCAGGTGGCCGAGATTGGCCAAGGTCACTGCCTGGTTACGCACATCCCCCATCTCCTGAGCTTTGTTCAAGGCCCGGAGGTAGCTCTTAGCCGCCCTTTTCCCTCTGCCTTCCCCCTGAAGGGCCAGTCCCAGGAGGTTATGGAGCACGCCTCTCTCCATCACACTGTCTGAGTCCTTCAGGGAGCATAAGAGAGGCTCGAGGATGTCCAAAGCCTTCTTTGACTGGCTGGCTAAGAGGTAGGCCCACGCCAGGCACAGGGAAGACTCAAAGACTTCCAGCGTACCCAGTAGCTGTCCTAATGCCAAGGCTTGTCTCAGGTAGTAGATGGCTCCATCGGGAGACCTGTGTTGGAGATGCATTTTGGACAGGATGAGGCATAGGGCCCTCTGGGCGTCCTGGTCTGCTCCGGTTTCCTCCCCACAGGCAGACAGTGCTTGCCTAAGTGTCGGGCAGACCAGGGTGGAAACTTCACCCCAGCTTTGGAAAGGAGCCCCAAGGAGCTTGGTGACATTGTGGAAGACCAGGTGGACCTGCCAAATAGACACAGACATCTCTTGGGTGCTCTGGGCACCACGCTGCCGAACAGAGGCTACTGCGAGGTGTGGAAGATATTTCTTGTCATACAGGAAACTCAAGATGTGGCTCACAACATCTGAGGCAGAGGAGTGTCCGGAAAGGAGCTTCAGACGCTCGGCGAAGGGCAGGATCTCCTCATGGCGACCCAGGCTGAGGAGCAAGCGGATGGCCAGAAAGCAGGCCCGGGTCTCCAAGGGAGTGCTGCCCACCACAATGCCCTGGCGCAGTACGTAGACCACCACGTCCAACTCGTTCTTGGAGGTAAACTCACGGTCAGGCAGGCAGGCCAGCAAGGCCCCGGCTTTTTCCAACAGGGTCAAGGAAGTCCTTGGCCTCGACCTCTGCCTCAGGTAGATGGCTGCTAAGTTGACATACAGAGCGGTGACCAAGGGCAGGTCGTCGAATGCTCCCTTGAGAATGTGGATGGCCTCCTCAAAGTACACCCTGGCCTGAGAGAGCTTGACCTTCCGGACACTCAGTCGGCCAAGGAGGAAGCAAAGACGCACATGGGCCCAGGTCATCTGGCTCTGCTTGGCCCACTTCCTCGAGGCCTCCAGATAAGCCACAAGCTCATCTTCCTCGGAGAAGCTGTAAAAAGAAGTTGTGAGGAAAGAGAAGGAGAAATCATAGAGGGTCTTAAAGTGGTCGGCATAACCCTTCTGGTCCAAGAAAGCCAATATGGAGGCAAAGTCCTCAGCTTCCTCTTCCTCTTGACCAGTGCTGAGGTCCATGAACAATTCCGGGTCATCGAGCTCATCAGGCTCTGGCAGGTGATAGCCATCCAAGGCAGCGGAAAGGAGTTCCTCCTCTGGACTGGAGTCCTCGGAGCTGCTGGACTGTGTGGCGCCCACGGGCCGGTGCTCCTTCCAGGCGGCACCAGACCTGGCCTGCTTGAACCCTTCTGACTGGCACGCTGTAAGGGACAGGCAGAGTGGAGCATCCCTGAGCACCTGGACCCGAGATGACCAGCCCTAGGCAAGAGGGCAGGAGTGCTGTCCAGAAGGGGTCGAGGTTAGGTTCAGCATGGGCTCTACTCACCACTCAGATCCTTGGGAAGATTCTGGATGGATTCAAATCCACCTGCGTGGAGAAGAAGGACACAGCTGGAGTTAGGTTAGATAAGCCACTGTGTCCGTGTCTTCAAGCATACCCCAGACTCCTGAGTATATTCTGGTTTATTTTCGTCCTGGCAGTCACCTCTAAGGAACTGGCTAGATGTCTCTCCTTCCTTATCTATTTCAACATCACAAGGATCTAAATGTCGCCTTGCTTAACCCCCTCACTGGACTGTTAGACATGAAAGCGGGAGGCCAAGAAGACAAGTTGACAACACAAGCATGATATCAAGAGGGGTGGCTTTAGGGGAGACGTTGGCTTCTGACATCCTAAGAGGCGTGCTGACTCCCTCAGCTCTCCTGCAGGGTGGGGAGTAGCACATATCCTTTCTTCTTCTTTCCTTCCTCCCTCCGTTCACTCACCATCCACACCCCCAGAGAGACTTGGAGTGAACAATGTGTCAGACACCAGGCTTCACGAGAAACTGAGTGACGGGGGCTGCGTGACCTGATGTGAAGAGCAGGAACAAGGACATTCGAGGTGCCTGATTTTCTTCTATGAGACCAGGGGAAGGGGCAGCCTCCAACGTGCTCTTAGACATTTTGAGTTGGAGGTACTGAGAGAGGTCTGTGGCCAACGAGAAAAGATGGAGCTTGCAGATATAGACCGGTGACCCACAGCACAGAGAAGCTGGTGACATTTCCAGCAGAAGTGAGATTACACGGTATGTGGAAGAAGTCAAGCAGGAAAAGGGGGCTGCCTGAGAGGGTGACATAAGCCTGGGGAACATCAGTATTAACTGGTAGACAGGGACCAAGGCTAATACACTGAATTGCCCAGGGGCGTCTTGTTTGCTGCCCACCATGGCGCCGTGCAGACTCTTCTGGGCAGCAGTTAGGAGGGTGTCATTCTCATCCTGGCTCAGGCACTCCATCACTTGGCCATGCATCTCCCAGTGTGCACAGAGAGGGAGGAAACCTATTTGAGGTCATTTGGATGTACGTCCTGTGGTCTAGAGGAAGCTAGACCCTCATTCGTCACGGCATGGCGGAGGGGGCATCATCAGAGCTCAGTTTCTAAGCACAATGTCCTGTCTGACTCCGGAATTATTTGGGTGAGAGTCCCACCAGTCAAATACAGGAGCTGTCATAAACTGAGTAACAGAGCCCCAAATCCACGCATGGGATTACAAGTTCAAGGTACTCTGTTCCTCCTCGGAGGCCCCTCCCTCAATCTTGAGGAGTCTAGGCTTCCCAGCACTTACTAAGGCGGTAGACGGAGGCGATATCAGTGCGAGCAAGCGTGTGGAGGAAGCGGGAACACTCGGCTTTCTTGTCACTCCCCAGCACCCACAGAGAGCACCGCTCCTCGTCGCTGTAAAAGGCACAGTTCTTGCTCCTGCGTTGAGGCAAAAGACAAAGAGAGATCAGTGCGAGGCTCCAGACACGACCCTTCTGCCTCCAGGAGAGAATGGAGCGAAGGGCTTCCAGCTATCAGCCCACTCCACTCACAGCTGGAATCTGGTTTCTCATCGGGCTGTTGCCTGATGTAGCTGTACTGCCAAGGAGAACTGGGTGGTGGTTGGAAGCGGAGATGAAGCACCACTCCCATTAAAACCGCAACAAGCCTTCTCCCAACTCCTCTTTCTTTGACACCACAAGGTGTCCATTTGTAATGAGAGTAGTAATGAGTTGCTCCAGTAAGTGCTGGAAACCCAAACCAAACCAAACACACTGCCATCAAGTTGATAGGAATTCATTCGTTGCAACCCTCTAAGACAACGAAACACTGGCTCATGGGCTTGCCAAGACTGCAAATCCTTACAAGAGTGGGCAGCCTTATCTTTCACCAAATGAGCAGTTGTTGGATTTGAACTACTGACCTTATGATTAGAAGCTTAATATACTGTGCCACCAGGGCTCTGTGAGAGTTGCAAAAGCGCCCTTCAAATGAAATGTCTTTATCCCCAGTTGATTTCCAGAAGCAGGGGGGGACAAGTAACAAAAGCTAAATGAATAATGAAGAAAGATTGACTCTAGGCCAAAAAGAAACTTTCACAATTGTAGAGATTGCATGCAATGACACAAACAACTGTATTCTGCATTTTCAGCGAGAAATAAAATTGTTGAGCGATTGAAAGTGGGTGGAAAGAGAGTTGGGGGGGGCGTGCTGGAAGAAAATTACTATTAACAATAGAGATCTTTATACTCACTCTACTGTCTAAATATTTGTTTAGACTAATTTGCCTACAAGGTATGTGTCAGAGAATTAACAAGATTTCAAACCAGAATTGTCTTAGAAAACATTAGGTCTACCTGAATAATTTTTTTGTTGTTGTTCTGTTTTCCATTCTAAAGAGAGACTGGTCTGTCAATGTCAGAACCCTTTTCTAAAAAGACACATCAACTTGGAAGCTCAATAGTTAGTGGATTAAGGCTAATGGAGTTAGGTTCAACTTTAACACATTATTAGCTTTCCCTTTGGACTCATTTTAAAGATTCTCATAGTTCTTATTACTTTCTGATTTCTTTCAGAGTAAGGTCTTTCTGTATTTTATTTTGTCATTGTTGCGAGAGAGGGAGGGAGCAGGGGATCGTATGCCTTTCTGGATATGAAATCCAGACAGGATTCATCTAGAGGCAGTCGTTGGATTAATAGTGTCTGAGGCCTTCATCAGGGGAAATTGTGGGGATATGGGGAGCTAATAACAATGACTGCAACAATGAAGAAAGGGATTGTGGTGATGACCATACAACTCTTTCTAATACATTTAAATGATTGAAGTGTCACGTGTGAGAAGTATTTGTCCCGGAACTGGTCAAAAAGAGCCCATAGCCTTTGAAGGGTATGATGAAGCAGACACTGTTCTCTCCTCTAACCCAAACACTTCTCCTCTAAGGCTCCTCTTCTACTCCAAGGAGCTCTCTGCAGATAAGAGAACTGAGAGGCAGAAAGACACAGCATGTTAGGAAGTGGGAGGGCTGGCTAAGAAGCGCTTCTCCAGTTAAAGCAAGGTTGCGGGAAAGATGAGGTGGGGGGCACTATAATCCTGATACCTATCCGTCCTCCCCAAAGCTCAGATACATGCAGTTTCCGAGGCAGCAAAAATGGCCAACTTCAGGTGACAGCACAAATTAGGGGTGCAACTAGAAATGAAACCAAATGTTCTCACGTCTGGCCCCAGGCTATTTCCACCAGTCTATGCTGAACCCTCATTGCCTTTCAGCCTAATCCCTGGGTTTTCTCCCCCTGTTCCCTTCACTGTCTTCCAAATGCCATATAGCTGAAATCAACCCTTATATCTAGTTGAGATCAGAAAGAAAAGGTCATCTTCCATTTTTATTTTTAAATGTCTCTATCTTTTGAATCCTAAGATTTTTTTTTTAATTTCACAGAGCACTCCTGAATTTGCTATTGGACTTACCCTCTCCCACAGTTTCACAATATAGGTATTTTCCCGAGATTCCCAGATAAAGAAACAGGCTCAGAAAGATTCTGGGGCATGTCTGGGGTTGCACAACTAGGGAGAAGTCAAGCTGAATCCCACTCTGAGGTCTTCTACCTGGACACCCACAGCTTCTCAGTGGAACTCCAAACATCCTACGACCCATTAGGCAGGTTGATGTGCTGTTCCCAAGGCCAGTTCCATCAGACAGACAGACACATTCTGGATAAAGGGTCATAAAGATAGACATTTTAATACATGCTCTCGTTTTAAAGCAAGAATGGGCAGTCTTTGGGAAGAAGGTGCAGAAGCAAAACCCAAAGCCCACTAGATAAGTGGGAACAGATGGCCCAGGGATCCTTGGAGGTCCTTAGCCTCTACCTAATCCACCAAGAGGCAGGAGATGGAGGCTGGCCTTGCCTGCGGGGTAAGAGCCCTACCACTTCCAGAAGAAAAGGAATCTGTCCATGCTACCCACCCACAACACAGTGTCCTGAATCTCTGGAAAGCACCAAACGCCCAGGTCCGTCATTCGAAGGCATGGGATTGGAATCTGTGTGCCACAGTGCAATTACACAACACCGAATCCAGCATTGAGGAAGAGGACCTGGACCTCTGAAGCAAGGGCAAAACCTCCTGGGTCTTCCCACCTGGGATTCGTGAGAAGACCGTCCTCCCTTCACAGGATGAGCTATACAAACCATAGAAGTGAATGGCCTACCACGGAGGAGAACCTGCAGAGTTACACTTCAGCCCATCAACACGAAGACAAGCAGAAATGGCAACAATCTGAACGAGAGTTTATAACAAGGGCTAACCCAATGAACAGAATGAGCAGCTACCATGAGAGGATACAGAAAGGAAAATTAAACACATAAAAAGTGAGAACTAAATGGATGGAATAAACAGTAGATTTGGTCATAGCAGAGGAAAGAACTGGTAAAACTGAACACAGTTCAGCTGAGGAAATCAGCCAGAATGTAACCTCAAGTGACACAAGATGAAACAAATGCACAAAAGAATATCAAGTCAGGAGGGAGGTAGAACAGAAAGTCCAACATGCTGCAAGTGGGAACTCCAGCAGAGACTCGAAAGAGGGGCAGAAGGAAATACTCAAAAGAAGAATGACTGAGAAGTTCCCAAAATTCAAGAATGAGATGTATCCAGATTGAAGCAGCAAGGCCTGAGCAAAATATTAAATATGGCACCATGCAATTTTTACTAAATAATATAAAGTTATATAATTTCAAACATGGCTGCCATCTTTATAGGTTGTAGACCTGCCCAGGTTTTCTATTTCTCCTTCTTCCTGGGATCAGTTATCTATTCTATTTAATTGTTCAATGTCACGAGAGGAAGGAATTAAATATAAAGGGCAAGAACATTAATGAAGGATGCAAAACAAAGTAATCAAGGTAAATACTGATATTAGCAAGTTGGAAAACACAGAAGCAATATAGATGTGCAAGCAAAGCAAAAATCAATTATCTGAAAAGGTTAATAAAACAAACAAACCCTTGGCAAACTGGCTTGAAATTTAATGTTAATATTCTCCTGGAACAGTGTGAAGATGGTCGGCCATCTGCACATGGCTAACTTATCATTCAAAAGTGTATCTTAAATATATTCCCAACAAATAAGGACTGAGACTGAGAGAGTCTAGAACTCAGTGCTCCACAGAAAGAACTACTAAAAGATAGACTCGATGGGGCAAGTCGCTATAAATGTATATAACCCCGAATAGCACATCAAGACCTATTATAGTGCAAACATCAGTAACAAAGGAAACCTCTTTAGAAATTAAAATCTGCAATAAAAAAACTGACTACTCAAAGAGAGATGGCTGCGGGACTGAAAGTGAAAGGATCATGAACACAAATAGCTGCCAAAGGAAATGGAATTAAAAGAACGCATAGATTGACGATGTGAAGAACAGAAGAGGCTCTGGATCAAAGATTAAAAAAAAGTTAAATTCAATATGGTTATGAAATAGTAGAGCTTCTCTTCTGCTTCTTCTTTGGTTTTAAGTGCTTTCATATTTTATTTAGGCTGTGTTATTTTTTAATGTATGCCTTGAAGTATAGCCGTTACCTTCATTACCATTATTAGAATGTACTCTATGACAAGTAGTCTAAATTCACAGTGCCAGTGAAAAGTCAGTCATGTAAGAAACAGCTACATACATTTTTAAGCATGCAGAATCATCCTTTTTAATCAACAGCTCCCTAATTTTAAAACGTTTTAGAATCAGAACTGGAAAAGATACATCAACCTCAGAAGCGAATTTGCATCTGAGTTGGAATCAGAATTGAAGGCGATAAACTGGAAGGAACCAAAAAGAGTCTTCAGTTTTACCTACATCCACGTTTTCCCTTAAACCACAACATGTACATGGAGGGGGCTGCAAAAAAAAAAAATTCATGTACACGCGGAAATAGTAGATCATGGGATTTTTCCACTTTCAACACCCCCTTCCACTTTTTAAGCCCCCTTTTACACACACACACACACATACATCAAATGTTAAAAATGTCAATATATAAAAACAAGATAAGTGTGGCCTCATTCTGTCACCCACCCTCAAAAGTTCTGAGGCTTCCGAAGTCTCCCTTAATGAGCCTAAACACTAGGTCTACCTGGCCAGAGCGCAGCAGGCTTTCCAGCGGATGCAAGATCTGGTGGGGAGTTGGTTGAAATCTGCGCTGTACCTAAAAGAAACCTTTAGCAGCAGGATCCCTGGCCGGGTGTCAGACTCTACATTTGACTCGGAAGAGGACTGCTGAGAAATGTCACCCTCAGTAAAGTGCCAACTCAGTCCCTAGTCTTCGAGGGGTGAGATACCCACATGGGACCTGAGCCTATATAGGAAAGGACAGAGACTTCTCCAAAAGCTGATTCTGAGCCAGCACAGGCTAAGAGTGATACCCAGAGGCCAGACCACCGAGCGAGGGCTCAGAGTAGTGACTGTGGCTTGTGCCCAGTTTGATTGGCTGTCCTTCCTCTGGGCTCAAATCCACTCCCCAGTTTCTGTGGTTCGGGGATGCCTGTCATCCAGAGAGTGCTTGGCGAGCAGACACAGAGTCCGTTCCAGTCTCCTCTCCTGCCACCCCTTCCTGTTTCCTGGATTCCCTTCCCCCTTCTCTACCAAATGTCCCGTTGCTGGCACATGCGGCCCCGTGGGTGACCGGGCATCAAATAATGGGTGACATTGTGGAACTACGGAGACATGTCACCCACTGCGACTCAGGGCATGCCTACAAAAAAGTCAGCTACGATGGGCTCATCACATTACACTGAACGGTGCTGAGTTGGTATCATTTGGGGCAAGACATGATGTGCAGAAGCCCAAATGCCATTTATGAAATCTGGTACCTGCCCCTACTATCCTCTTAAAACTGCCTTTCGAAGATCCTCACCACCATCCAGAACAAGAGTCAAGATGGTAGCTCGTGGATGCTAATCATAGATACGTACTCTCTCACTACGCACCATTCTAAGTGCTTGACTGTATTAGGTCATTTAAATGGAAAACAATTCTATTATTCAAGTGCTAATATATTATCCATATCTTACAGATGAGAGTTAATTCATAAATCAAGTTACTCAAAGCCACAGAGTTGGTAAGTAGCACATGCTGAAGAAGGTCCTAGAATGTCTTCCAGGTACTCTGAGTCCAAACCACTGAGCCACAATGCCTTGAACTGGCCAGTGCCTGGGGCTTATCATCAGTCTGCCCTGCTTTCCCGCTTAGAGCCTTCCGCAGTGATAACTACCTTCCCTTCCATGGCTTCTCCTTTCCTCGCTGCCAGCTCTGTCCCTGGCATCTTTGCAGCATGCTTGTTTCATGTGCTCAAGGGTTCACAGAGATGGAGCCCAAACGCCAAACCATGGCCACCCTGTAGAACTGCCCCTGTGGGTTTCTGAGACTAAGACATTACGGGAGTAGAAGCTTTATCCTTCTCCCTTGGAGGGAGGCTGGTGGTTTTGAATCGTTCAACTGATGGTTAATAGCCTAACTCAAAACCGAAAACTCAACAATCATGCCCACTGCCATGGAGCTGATTCTGACGGAGAGCGACTCTGCAGGGCAAAGTAGAAGTGCTCCCTGTGATTTCTGAAGCGTCTTCATGGGAACAGAAAGCCTTGTCTTTCTCCCAGGGAGCCGCTGGGCATCCAAACAATTGACCTTGCTGTTAGCAGCCACATGCTTCACTCAGCACGCACATGGGCTACTAGAAAGCTCTATAAACCCAAAGCAAAGTCTCTGCCTTTGGGTGGATTCCAACTTGGAGACCCTGTGGGGCACGTTAGACCTGCCCCTGTCAGTTTCCAAGGCTAATTGTTAACCGGGATAGAAAGCCACATCTTTCTCTCAAAAAGCAGCGAAGGAGATTTGAACTGTTGGTTTTGTGGTTAGCAGCCCCACGTATAACCCACTAGGCCATCGTGCTGTTGAAAGACTCTGCAGAGCAGTCCTATTCTATCACACAGGATCTCCATGAGTTCACAGAATGGGACTTGTTCCTGGGGTGCTCCACCCTGCCTCCTTTTTCTATCTGAATTCCTTTCCTGTGTATATCTGGAGAGATATTTTGCATGTGGTAAATGTTGTGAGAGAGCTGGGACTCTTTTCTGGGAGAAAAGGAAATCCCACCTGATTGTCAAAGCTGGAGAGGGTCATTGGTTTGCATGTTCCCGGTGTGATTATGGTGTTACTATGAAATTGTGTGTGTGTGTGTTGCTCTCTCTCTCTCTCTCTCTCTCACTCACTCACTCTTTCCCTACCCCCCAAGGTATGTGTTACCCTCCATGCTTATGATTATAGTACTGTTTGGGGAGTGGGTTTCTTTATTATGTTGATAAGGTAGGCTTAGTAGAGGATGTATCTATGCCGATCTCTTTTGAGATATAAAAGAGGTTAAACGAGCAAGCTAGGAAGCAGAGACTGAGGAGATGTCAAGCAGCATAAAGAAAACCAATGTCTGCTCTTCAAGTCACCCACTAGTGATGTTTCTGTTAGAGTAGCACCAGATGACTAAGACATTCCATGTCAAAGGTAATAATAACTGTGTACTCTTATACTTCTGGGTTCCATCTGTAGCAAGATTGGCGCTGTGTCCTATACCCAAGCAGGAAGCCCCACCCCAGGGAGACCAAGAAATATGCCTGAGTCCTTCCCTTCACTGCTGCCACTCAGGTGGATGGACTTGGCTTCCCCAAACAAGCCCTTCTGGACTCAAGGCAGAGAAGAATGGCAAGTTCAATTTGACCCTCACATGTTAAGCTTTCATCAGGTTGGCCACCTGTGTCTGTGTGCTCCCTGTCGATGCCTTGCCCTCAGTGTGAACCCTCCATTGGAAACGCGCAGTTGGCACCGTCAGGTCCTCCATCCTGGAGTCATGTTTCTCTCCTCCCACAGGGACAGGCCTCAATGCCCATCTGTTGAAATAGATTGGACTGGCCAATTCACCCTCTTCTGTGTTAACTCTAGTGGTTGCAACATGCTTCTTGGACCCCGCGTCCCCAGGAAACCCATGGCACCCATCTGTCCATCTGCTCAAAGAAGGGAGGAACCAACCACGGAGGAGGGATTCCAGCTGCAGGGCATCTCGGAGGGTCCCTGTGTCCTACTCACATTGAGGAATAAGAATCAGGATCTATGTTCAGAGTGGGGACAAAGCCCACTTCTCCTGAGCTGGTTGACTTCCCAATAAACCACGAGAGCCCAGGAATGATGAAGCCGATGACCTCCAGGTTTTCTCCCTGGCAGCAGCTGAGCTCATCCTCCTCTTCTCTTTCATAGTCCTTCAAGACCTTACATTTTCCTCTGCCTATGGGAAAACAGTGCATGTCAACTCTGTACAAAACACAACAGCCATGCCCCCTGCTGCCTGCCAATGTAATGTCAAGTGAAGGGTCTCGGGCTCTGGGATTGCACGGACTGAGAGCACTCTTTTCAATACAGATGGAAATGGGCAGAGAGGACATGGTTCTTAGGACTCATTTGAAATTAGTTCCCTCATGTGATCTTACAGAGGAGAAGGCTGCACCTTCATCGGAGCATGCTAATGGCTCATAGTGGGTTTTACATTTTGAATCCAGAGTTTGAAGCTAGAAATGGGCAGATTTCTAAACCTATATGACAAATCACAGCGCCCACTGGCTCAGAAAACGAAAACTCTCATCGATAGCTTCAGCGGTTTAATTCTATCCGGTCCCTTTGGGGGAGAAAGGTAGGCTATATGCTCCTGTAGAGACGGACTCTGCTCCCGAGGCCATGGGCAGTTCTGTTTTATCTTATAGGATTGCTGTGAGTCAGAAGTGACTTTTTAGGCAGGGAGTGTGAGTTTGGGAGTTTTAGTCTATAATTCATGCAGTCTAAAGCCTAGGCTCCACAATCCTCTCTTTTCTTCTAAGAATGTTTTGAGTTTGAATTTGCAAAACTGTACTGTGCACTGGATTTGGGAGCCTCTAGGGATGAAAATGAAAGAAGTGCCCATTCTACATACCTTGAAATATTGGAGTTATCCAATGACTAGACACATCGTTATAGATCAATGAATATGTGTGTATGGGGGGCAAGAGGTCGGGCTTCAAAAAGTTAATGGAAAATTCCATTTCTCTTCATCCTACTTTTGATGAAAGCCCTTTAGTACATGCATAAAGTCAAAAACAAACTCAATGCCATTGAGCCGATTCCTGCCCTATTGCATGGTGTCGAGGCGCCCCTGTGGGTTTCTGAGACTGTAGCTCTTTACAAGAGTACAAAGCCTGTCTCTTTCCCACAGGTGGCTGGCGGTATTGAACTACTGACCTTGCGATCAGTAGCCCAACTTGTAACGACTATGCCACTCGTGGCATATTTGTTTTCATATATACCTTGTTTTCTAGAAAGTCCTGACTCATAATGACCCTACAGGACCGCGTAGAATTGTCCCAGAGGATTTCCAAGGCGATAATCTTTACAGAAGCCGACGTCACTTCCTTCTCCCCCGGCAGCCTTCAGACACTCACTTCCTGCTATCACGCTGATGCTGTCTATAGGACCAGGTAGCACTGCCCCTGTGGTTTTCCGGGACTATAACCCTTTGGGGGAATAGAAAATGTCATCTTTCCCCTTCAGAGCAGCTTGTGGCTTCGGTGTGAGCAGCCCAAGGTGTGACCACGACACCAGCTGAGCTCTTGGCACAAAAGGCACTAATAGCAACCATCAACCTTTTGGTGAACAGCCAAGAACAAGCACTTAACCAGGGAGCCATCAGGGATCCTTGTCTAAACATCCATGTACACATACTCACTCAGAAAGAACAACGCTATCTAAAATGCATGTGTGTGCATATATCTGTGGAAATATGTACACATATATCTAGACATAAAAAACCAGATCTGCAGAAAGTATTCCATTCACTTATTCAACTTAAGTTTCCTGAGTACACACTATGTGCTGGACATTTCTATTTTTCCAAATTTAAGGCTCATTGCACAAAATGCTAAAAGAAGTGAGAGAAGCTTTTAAAGCCAGGCAATCTGCAGGCCACATATGGCTCACAAAACCTTGAAAGTGGCCAGCAGAGGGATTATTTTTCCACCTAATTTCCTTAAAGTCCTACTGTTTCTGTCATCCCTCACATCTTCCAAGCACCCCTCCCACCCACCCCATTATAAGCTCCCTCTGCCTGCCCCTCTCTAGCCATGGGTAGAAATCACAGGCCTCTCCCCCCGCAGATCAGGAAAGATCTGTGTCTGGACCAGACCAAACCAAACAGAGTGACTAGGAACTGACTTTTCCTAACCCTAACAGTAGTGGAGGAGGGACAGGAATGCATGCCAACTAAACTCAAAATTCTACAAAGAAAACAGCGGCAGAGCCTGCATGGCATGGACTGACACAGTGGCTACAGTCATGGGCCCAAACATAAAAAATAACATAAGGAGAGCACAGGACCTTGTGGCTTTCCCTGTGTTATGCGTAAAACCACTCAGAGGCAGGACCACTTGATCTCCCTAGTAAGCCCTGATGCCAAGTCAGACATACCGATCTGATAGGAGCTTGTCCAATCCCTGTTCTTGGAAAGGCCACAGCTTCCGGGATAATTCTTCAGGAACCATCTGCCAAGGGAAATGTGTGGTTTGCAAACACAGATTTCAAAACTTCAGAACCATCAGTAAAAGAGGCTCTCCGACGAATGCTGATGGTGGTAAATATTGTTCTCACCCGACTAAGTGATGGCAAGTGTTTGCTGAGCGCTCGGCTCGTGCCTGGCTCCGTGAACAAGAGACATTCGGCCCCACAGGGAGGAGGACTGCTGGCTCTGCCATCCATTTGTCAGTGAAAAACTAGCAGATGATTCTGGTCCCCGTGTGCCACCAGATTCCCCATCAGAGCCGCACACAGGGCACTCTGGGCTCCTGGGTGATTTCCTGTCACTCTATACGGGCGTTGGGAGCGTTTTCTCGCAGGTATGCTCACAGCCTGGTCCCGTGGGTCTGAGGAGGGCCAGGCACACTGAACTTGACAGGAAACCCTCTAGCTGTCTGGATGCAAGCTGGACTATGAGAAACGCTGCCAAGCGACAAGGTCCATCTGAAAAGTGACCCTGTCTACAATTTCTTTCATACAATGACTTAAGGCTTAAAAATTGAGCACCGCCCACTCCACTGTTAGCTTTTTTTCCTGAGAGTTTGGATGCCCACGGTGATGCAGATGTGAATGAGCTCAGCTGCGCGCTGAGACCTGAGGGTTAAGTTCATCTGCAGACCCCTCTGACATGCATAGGGGTGGGGGGGATGTGCCTGTCTGAAAGCCAGGTCAGGCGCATCCCATGCAGGCCCCCAGCTGCTCGGGGACCGCATGCAGAAGGGTGGGCAGTTACTCACTGGTGGAAAGGTAGCAGCAGGGGCTCCAGGGCTGCCACAGGCACCAGGCCCCGCTGACCCGTCACCAAGGACACGCCTTCCCACTCGGCTTCTCCTTCAGCGATCTTCACAGAGATCATCTCGTTCTTGCCCAGAGTCAGGTACTCGCCTTCGTTCTTGGCCAGCGGAGCCACGGAGTGCGTGGCTCTGCAGAAGAAGTGGCCTGTGGGGATGGAGAAAAGCCCTTTCCAGAGTCACAGGCAGTGACAGAGGGCCTTGCACAGCATAATGTCTCTATTCAAAGCCCCAATCTCTTCCCGGGAGGACAGGGCAGGTGGTCTTACAGGGGGCCTGACAGGAGTGCCGTGGGGTCCCAAAGAAAAGTCGCTTCCGAGGGCTGCACTTAAAATAAATTCCAGTGTCTGAATAGTACATGAAAATAAGGTTTGGCTGGGACCTTAACCTTGAAAAAAAAAATAGAATGAAACAGAAGCTGATAAAAGATCTTTCTGTTGAACAGAACCCAAGTTGTCATAGCAACCTCATGCTCAACCTCAGAACCCGCAAGGAATGAAACATGCTGATTGGGGGCCAATGTTTCTTCATGGAAATGTTATGATAATTGCAGAGTATGAAGTTCATTGCCATGCCTGTAATGCATGCAATGCAATTCTAAAGAGAAACACTTTTGCAGCGAAGTTCTCGAGCTGTGTGCACATCAGACTCTCTCAGCATGTCTATGACGCCCCAGGCTTGTCCACGTCCATGACTAACTGGTCACATGTCACCTGGATCAGATCCTCACATATCAATAGGTGAACGGATGCCTCCAGCAGTAGCCCAATATCGCTGCCCCCAATAACGTGGGATCCTCCTGGCTTTTGTTCTGCAGTTAATTTGTAGCCTGTGTTGTCCAAGGAAAGTCCCAATCGCGAATGCACGTGAGAATTATGTGAGCAATGTTGTAGAACTACGAATGCCTGAATCCCACTCCTGAAGATTTTGTGGACCTGTGGGGAGCCTCACATGTGCATCTCTTTAAATTCCCCCATGTGACTACCTGGATCACTCACAATGGCCACCATAACTGCCCAGGTGACGGCAGTTATGCCCAGAGGAAGCTAGGGCTCAGCTGGCATGGGTTGTCAGGGGCAGTAGTATAGTATGTCCATTCATTCATAGACCTGTCTAATTGCAACCCAAAAAAAGACCCAAATCCTTACCCTGGCTCCATGCTCACCTTCCTGTACCAAGAGTCCCAAGTATAATGTCTCCAGGTGTTTATCATCCACGGAGATGTGGATTTCTGTGTCCTCTACCAGCTTGCAGTTGAGCCAGTACTTGTGGTCAAAGAGGAGGTGCTCCAGGCACGTGGACACATAGCCTAAGGAGTCAAATCAACAAAAGTCTTGAAGGATATAGTTTCTGGCATTAGCAGAACACAGCAGTGAGCAGGCTCCTTCCCAGGGCTCAATTCCCAGTCCCACCCCATTGAACTAGACCCAGAAGAAGACAGGAGGGGAGGGTGCTGGAAAAGGGCTAGAGGTTCATGGGTGTGTCTGAGCATCTGTTGGGAAATGCAAATAAATTTTAAGTGATATTCACTATTCTCAACTTGATATGGGTTTCTATAATTGCAGAGTGAAGTGACCAAATACAATCCCCCTTTTTCTAATACCTCTAAGACAGGAAGATCTAAGTTCATAATGTTGAGTCTCAGGGCTTCTGCAACACCCTCTGGAAGCTCTCTAGCTCTCATGTTCAAGTTTCAGAGGCCCTGAGGGCATCCCCTGTGTGCAGAAGGCTTCTCTCTGGACCCACAAGGAGATCCGGCTGACACTCCTCCTCACCCCAAGTCCAATATATGCTTCCTTTTGTGAGATTGAAAATGGTATACATGTCACCTTATTTTACTTAGAGTATTTCAAACATCTATCAGCATACATTATTGGATAGAAATTTGACTCCTCTTTAGACCTCTCTGAGTGGTCCAAATGGCTACGCTATTGACATGGCAGCTTTCTGCAGGGCTTCCAGGCTAAGACTGACTAGAAAGACAGATCTGGAAATCTGCTTGGATGATATCAGCCAACAAAATCTCTGGGACATACAATAGGGACAGCCGTGAGCCAAAAGCTAATAACAAAACAACAACTTTTGTCTTACTCAAAATGAGTTCTCTCTCTCTCTCTCTCTCTCTCTCTCTCTCTCTCTCTCTCTCTCTC